>PVIY010050102.1:0-16380 GCA_004026745.1 Myrmecophaga tridactyla
ATCTCTTTGCCTGAACTGCCTTTTCCTAGACCCCACGTGCTCCCACCCTACCCACCCCAGGGGCCCAACTTGGAGGCCACATTTCCCACATATAGACCCCTTCCATCCCCCCCAAGGAACCTCTGACTGTCCCCATCCCACACACCCTTCTCTTGTAGCACCCTCGTGCCAGCACAGAGAAGGGGGCATGGCAAGGCAGATGGAGAAGGGGCAGGATAACCCCCTGGGCGTGAGTTAGAGTCTCCATTCCTCACCTTACTTGTGGTGGATAGGTGGGGAAGTCCTCCATCCATCACTCCATGCCTTTGTTTCCCTCTTTTCTCAGTGGGGGACAGCCCGACCTCCCAGGATCCCTGGGGATTGGCATATATTACATCAGCCAAATACCTGGACCCTGGGGCTGTCCAATGAGGGACCACATGATTTATTATTCAAATCAGAATGTTTTCTGAGTAGAAGGAGCTCTCTTAGTAATGACGCCAGGACACAGGTGAAAACTAGAACTGTCCTGGGAGAAGCAAGAGTGTGATCCCCCGATCTGTATGCAGGGTGTGGCCCCTTCCTTCCCATGCCACTGGCACGATGGGCTGGGGAGTCTGGGAGCCATCACCAGAGGGCACCTGGCCACCTAGAGGGCCTGCTCCGGAACCAGAACAGACTGGCTACGGGGTTGGAATAGAGGTCACATCCCAGAGCAGAACTGGGGGAGGGGAAGAGGGAGGGGGAGGGGGAGGTGACCTCCTGAGGACAAGGAAGGTGAAAGTGTTGGGAGTGGCCTCTGAGACTGCACGGTGGAGCGGGCTAGGGACCCCAGATCTCAAGACGCCCTCCTAGAGGTTCGAGCAACCCCTGTTACAGTTAACAGTAAAAGCGTCCTTGTAAAGCACTTGTTTCTTGCCAGACACTGGTCTAAGGATATTCATGAATTAACTCATCTGCTCCTCACCATGTGCCTAAGACGGGGCTTCTGTTATGATCCCTACATTACAGATGAGAAAACTGAATTACAGAGAGGTTGAATAACTCTCCCAATGTCACACAGCTTGGGATTTGAACCCAGGCAGCCCGCTCCTGTTCCCTCAGGAGCCTGCTCCAACATTGTGGGATCAGGGGAGTTCCACAGGAGGCAGAATGGCCATTGGGAAAATACCTGTCTCTTTGGGTATTGGGAGATCCAATAGACTAAGCTGTGGGAGGTGACAGGCACAAAGTGGTCTTCCATGAATTCTAGTTCCTTCTCCTCTCACTCTCAAGCTGGGCCTGACCCGGGCTCTGCTTACCCCAAGGAGGCAGACATTTGGGGCTCCAGAGTACACACACCAGTTCTGATCCAGGCCAGGCTGTGAAGGAGCAAGGCTGCAGGGATCCCAGTAGAAGGGTCTCGAGCTGGTAGAAACTGTTATTACTTCTGCTATTAAACCTGAGAGGGTCTCTGACTTCAGGCCCAGGCCTTTTAAACGACTCCAGGCTGACTCCCTGGAAGATTGGTTCAGGCTCAGGCCAGGCTGGGGGTAGGGTGCCACCTGCTAGATGGGCCCCTCAGGTGCCTTAGCTGAGAGATCCTGGAAATGGGGAGGGGGAGGGGAGAGGATCCTTCCTAATGAACAATTAGTATCGGCTGCATGGTTAATCATGTGGTTCCGTGTAATTAAGAAGCTAATTACTGCAGTGTCAATTAAGGTTTTATTAGTCTCCTTTTCTGAGTACCCTGAAAGACCCTCATGCTGGAAGCTTCTAGAGTGGATGTTCAGATGGGGGTAGGGAGGCAGATGCAAGGAGGGACAAGTAACTTACTGTCCCTCAGCCTCACCCCCACTGGTGAGTGGTCTTGGAGATTCTGGAACCCTCTGCTCTGAGGTCCTCTACCGCCACAAGGGGTGCTGGGACCTGGAGTAGGGCTTATCCGCTTACCCTGGGGTGATGATGCACCTGCCCAACTCCTGTGGAAGGTGACTCTGAAGGCATTGCACCCCATTCTCTCCACCTTCTTTAGGGTAATTTCGGCTGCTAACACAGAGGAAGGTGAGGAAATCGAGGCCCAGAGAGATCAAGTAAATTGCTTAAGATCACATAGCCACTTAAGTGGCAGAGCTGGGATTCAACCCCAGGACTGTCAGACTCCAAGACCTGCTGAGAAAATCCAAGACATGGAAGGCAAGGGCACAGCAAAGAGTAGCCAAGCAGGACCCTGCCTCGGGGCCTTTGCTCTTTCTGTTCCCTGTGCTTGGAAAGCTTCCCTTCTCCCCAGAATCCATGAGGCTCACCTCCTCAATTCATTCAGATCCTGCTCAAACATCACCTTCCATCAGAGGGGATTTCTCTGATCACCCTGTATAAAATAGCACCCCACACTCTGCCCCTGTTCCCTCATAACAATTATGACTATCTGACATATTCTATATTGACATATTTGCTTGTGGCCTGCCTCCCACGTTGAGAACAAAACCTCCATTCAGATAAGCATTTGTTGTTCCATCCTCAGTGCCTAGCACTTAGTAGGTGCTCAATTAGTATTTGTTGAACTAGTGAACGAACAAAGCTGTTGCCATGCCTTTAGTGTGGCTTAAGGTAAGCAAGACACTTGGCGTGCTGGGCACAAAGAAGGTGATCAGTGAGTGTTTCTTTCTTTACTTTTGCCTCCTCTGCTTCCCACCCAGAGTTTCCCTTGCATTTCCCTGGCTTCCAGCCTTGGAGGTATACGGACGAAAGTCCAGAGGGAGATGGACAAAGGCTCTGTTAACTCTGGTTAGGGCTCTGGCCCCAGCCTTGGCAGGACTCTCTATTGCTGCTGCTGGTTATTTCTCTCTTGTCTGCCTCTCACCTGGGTACCATCCCCTTTCTCTATTACTTAGCCATGACCTGGCCCGGTGACCGGGTGCAAAGCAATACTTGCTACCCTCTTACAGACAGGAGATTCCTGGTAGAGCAGTCTCTGTGCCATGCCAGGCAGGGGGGACCCCAGCTGCCTGGCTGTCCTCAGAGAATGTACCGGTCTTTGGAGTGTTACACTTGGCGGGTTTTCCTACTCACCCTTCAGTTCCCAGCCAGCTGCCACCTGAGGGCCCGTCTGTCCCCTGCCACCTCATTTCACTGTGATCACACAGAGGCGCCTTCTCCTGTTGCAGGACATAGAAACCACTCCCTTTACAGTGTGCAGAATTCCCATGCCCAGAATTTCTCTTTGCCCTCTTAAAAATTTTTAACAGTTTTATTGAGATAAAATTTACAAACTATAAAGTTCACCTGTTTAAAGTGTACAATTGAATGTCTTTTAGTATATTTACAGAGTTGTGCAACCATCACCATAATCTAATTTTAGAACAGTTTCATCACCCCCAAATACCCATGAAGCAGTCATTCCCCATTGTCTCCTCCTACCCGGACCTAGGCAACCACTAATCTACTTTGTCTCCATGGATTTGCCCACTCTGGACATATCACATGAATGGAGCATACAATTTGTGGTCCTTCATGACTGACTTTCACTTAGCATGATGCTTCTGAGGTCCATCCACATCGTGGCATGCAAAAGTACCTCATTCATTTTTTTTATTTTTAATTTTTAAAAAAATTTTAGATGCATGATCTGAGAATCAAACCTGCATGGAAAGCAAGCATTCTACCACTGAAACACCCCTACACCCCCTCATTCTTTTTCATGACTCAGTAATATTCCATTGTATATCTATACCATATTTTGCTTATCTATTCATTGATTGATGGATATTTGGGCTGTTTCTACCTTTTGGCTATTATGAATAGTGCTGTTATGAACCTTCATGTACAAATTTTTGTGGCCCTGTTCAATTTTTAATAACATTTCTTGTCCTCTTCTGAATAAAGAGGTTAATACATGTTCATTGTAGAGCATTTGGAAAATACAGAAGAGATTGAAAAAAAAAAAAACTCCCAAATCCACTCAAGAAAGAACTACTTCTGGTTTTTTTGCAGATGAACTTAAAAAAGATTAAACTGTAAATATATTGTTTAATGATCTCTTGTTTTTGTCTAACATTACATCATGAACTTTTTTCATGTTTTTGGTATTCTACACCATTTTAAAAGACTTTCCCTTGTTCTTAAACTTTGCATTGACTTAAGAAACCCAGAGATGTGCATAAATCATAAATGTTCTTCTTGAATTTTCACAGACTGGACACATTCATTGGTGAATGAATGAAAAAATGGCTGCACCCAGCAGGTAGATATGGAATACAATTAAATGAGAAGTTGGGCATTTAGAGTTGCTTCTTCTCTCCTTTTAAAATAAGTTTTACTGAGTCATAATTTACATATCAGACAATTCACCCATTGAAAACATACAATTCAATGGTTTTTAGTATATTTACAGCATTGTGCTACCATCACCACCCACAAAAACACCCTGTCCTGTTAGTAGTCACTCCCCATTTTCTCCCAGCTCCCCACCTCCACCCCAGGCAATGACTCATTTTCTTTCTATATAAATTTGCCTCTTTGGAACATTTCATACTAAAAGAATGATACAATTTGTAGTCTTTTGTGACTAGCTTCTTTCACTTGGCATTATGTTTTCCTTCTTTTTTAATTTTTTTTTACATTTTTATTGTGAAATATACATAAAAAAGCAATACATTTCAAAGTACATTTTGAACAAGTAGTTACAGAACAAATTTCAATGCATGGTATGTGTTACAGTTCCACAATTTAAGGTATTTCCTTCTAGCTGCTTTAAGACACAGAACTAAAAGAAATACAATATAATGATTCAGCAATCATACTCATTTGTTAAATCCTATCTTCTCTGTTACAACTCCTCCTTCTCCTTTGATCGTTCTCCCAATCCTTAGAGATATTTGGGCAATGACCAATCTAAGTTCTTAATGTTGAAAAGGGGTGTCAGCATTATGGGGGAGGGGGATACAATTGCTTGATGCTCTTGGAGAGACTGGTAACTCTGGGTTTCAGGGCTTATCTGGCCTAGGAACCATCTGAAAAATACACTTAGTGAGTTTCTGAAAAATAAACTTAGTGAGTGAAACTTTTATAGCATCTCAGATAGAGCCCTGTGTATTCTTTAGAGTGTACAGAATATCGTTGGTTGGGGCTTAGCATACCATGGCATTTCACAATATCTGGCTGAAGCGTGCGTAAGAGTAACCTCCTGAATAGCCTCTCAACTCTATTTGAAATCTCTTAGACACTGATACCTTATTTTGTTATATTTCTTCCCCCATTTTGGTCAGGAAGGCATTGTTGATCCCACAGTACCAAGAACAGGTTCATTCCTGGGAGTCATGTCCCATGTTGCCAGGGAGACTTTTACGCCTGGATGTCATGTCCCACGTAGGGGGAAGGTAATGATTTTACTTGCACAGTTGGGCTGAGAGAGAGAGAGAGAGAGAGAGAGAGAGAGAGAGAGAGAGAGAGAGAGAGAGAGAGAGAGAGACCACATATGAGCAACAAAAGTTTTCTGGAAGTAACTCTTAGGCATTGTGCTGGTTTGAAAGGATGCATGTCCCCTAGAAAAGACATGCTTTAATCAAAATCCCATTTCGTAAAGGCAGAATAATCCCTATTCAATACTGTATGTAATTCGATCATCTCCCTGGAGATATAACCAAATCAAGAGTGGTTGTTAAACTGGACTAGGTGACAACATGTCTCCACCCATTTGGGTGGGTCTTGATTAGTTTCTGGAGTCCTATAAAAGAAGAGACATTTTGGAGAATGAAGGAGATTCAGAGAGAGCAGAGAATGCTGCAGTACCACGAAGCAGAGAGTCCACGAGCCAGTGACCTTTGGAGATGAAGAAGGAAAACGCCTCCTGGGGAGCTTCATGAAACAGGAAGCCAAGAGAAGAAGCTAGCAGATGATGTCATGTTCATTCACTATGTGCCCTTCCAGCTGAAAGAGAAACTGTGACTGTGTTCACCATGTGCCTTCTCACTTGAGAGAGAAACCCTGAACTTCATTAGCCTTCTTGAACCAAGGTATCTTTTCCTGGATGCCTTAGACTGGACATTTCTATAGACTTGTTTTAACTGAGACTTTTTTTGGCCTTAGAACTATAAACTAGCAACTTATTAAATTCCCCTTTTAAAAAGCCATTCTGTTTCTGGTATGTTGCATTCTGGCAGCTAGCAAACTAGAACAGCCATAATTATAGGTAGGCTTAGCTTCTCCACTACAGAAATAAGTTTTATAAAAGCAAGCCTCAAGACCAAGGGCTTGGCCTATTAACTTGGGAGTCCCTAATGTTCGAGAGAGTAATAGGGATTTCCCAGGTGGGAACGTTTAATTCCTTACTCTTTTTACTATTAAAACACCATGATGGACATCCTTGAACATAAAGCCTTCACACACATCTTGGGTAATTACTTTAGGGTAAATTCCTGGAAATGAAACTGCTGAGGCATTTGGTGGATCCACTCCTCAGCCATGCTGTCACCCCTACCCGACAGACTCCTTGCTGTAGTTCCATTACCACCCCTTACAGCCCCTTCATACCTCCTTTCTCTCATTTTCATCTCTCCCTCTCTATTCAGTCATAGACATCAACTCTAGCTTCGACTTTCAGGGAGCTCTGAAGAGCTGTCAAAAACTGTCAAAAGCTCTGGATGCTTCCTGAATACTTACACAAGGAAACCCACACTCTTCGGATGTCCTTCAAGGCTTATTACCATCTCCCAGCCTTGTCTTTGGCTGTTTCCCTGTATCCCCCCAATAATTCAGCCATAGCAGCCTCCTCACATGCCCTGGGCTGCCCCATTTCTGAACCTCCGCTGTTACTTCTTTTGGCTTTTCCTTTCAGCTCTAAATTTCCCAAAGCAAATGCCAGCTGCTCCATGAAGTTTTCCCTGATCTCTCAATCCAGAAGGGATGTCTCCAATTTCTGAGCAGCATAAGCTGGCTGAGATCCTGCTTCCAGCCAGGCCTCTGCTGCCCAGTTGTGGACAGCCTGGGTAGGGCAGGATGGCATTTCTGGGTGCGGCAACCGAGGGTCGTGTAGTAAGCCCCTGACCCTGTGTGCGGATAGGGACACTTAGCAATATCACATCAGGCCCTCGGCTGGAGTCATTTTTATTTCAGTAATCGTTTCTGGGCATTTTCTGGATGCTGGGCCCTGGACCAGGTGGAGGCAGAGAGAGAAATAAGACAATTCTTTGCCCTCAGGGAAACTATTGTGTAGTGAGCAAGAACAGTGGGATTGAACAGGCTATCAGAAAACTGCGCTGAGGGCCACCCATGCCACACGGGACCCGGAGCCCCTGGGAAACATGGAGAGGTTCCCAGTGCTGGTGCTGCTGGTGGGGACCTGACAGGAGCCCCTCCCCCCTCCTCCATGCTAACCACCCCCTCAGGAGCAGGGGGAGCAGAAGGGTCCAATGGGGGACAGGAAGCAAGAGCTTTGACTTGAAGAGAGGAGGAAATGAAAACAGAGAACAGATAATTGTTCCCATTTGACAACTTTTTCTAATTAGGGACCAATTATGTCCTCAGGTACCTAATTGGGGTTCTGGTAGATTCTCTAATTTGCTAGGTAATTACTGGCCAGTAATTCCATCAGGATGAAATCTGGGGAAGAAAGACATCATCAGGACATTTAGATTTTTCTCTGTTGTGGGGGCTTTGCCCAGAAAAAAAGCTGGATGCTCTGAGCTGTCTCCGCAGCACTGAATCACTTTTGGGAGAATTGACATTTTAACAATACTGAGTTTCCTGATTCATGAACACAGTAACTTTTCATTTATTTAGATCTTCTTTAATTTCTCTCAGCAGTGTTTTTAATTTTTTCAGTGTACCAGTCTTAAGTGTCCTTTGTCTGACTTATCACAATTTCATAGTTTTTTTTGACACTATTGTAAATGTTTTTTATTCCAATTTTTGATCATTTGTTACTAGTTTATAGAGACAACTGATTTTCTTATATTGAGCTTGTATCCTGAAACCTTGTTAAACTCTTATTGGTTCTAGTAGCTTTTTTGTAGACTTTATAGGATTTTCTACTTAGTAGACCATGCCATCTTCCTTTCAATTTTATTTTATTTTATTTTGGTATGTTGTATGGTGGGGGTCACATTTTATTCTTTTCCCATTTGACTATCCTGTATTGCAGCACCATATGTTGAATTTTCTTTTTTTTTGAGGGGTGGGGGAAGCACGGGCTGTGAATCGAACCCGGGTCTCCTGCATGGCAGGTGAGAACTCTACCACTGAACTACCCTTGCACCTCCTTCTTCTCTTGTCTTTTTTTTAATTGTGAAAAATAACATATATACAAGAAAAGCAATAATTTTTTTTTGTCATCACATAGTTGTATATTCATCATCATGATTATTTCTTAGAACATTTGTATCGGGCGGCTGCCGTGGCTCAGCAGGCAGAGCTCCGACCTGCCGTGATGGAGGTCTGGAGTTCGATCCCTGGTGCCTCCTGCCCATATGCAAAATAAAAAAAAAAAAAAAGAACATTTGTATCAATTCAGAAAAAGAAATAAAAAGAAAACAGAAAAAAATTCATACGTACCATACCCCTTGCCCCTCCCTTTCATTGATCACTAGTATTTCAATCTACTAAATTTATTTTAACATTTGTTCCCCCTATTATTTATTTATTTTTAATCCATTTGTTTTACTCATCTGTTGATAATGTAGATAAAAGGAGCATCAGACACAAGGTTTTCACAATCACCCAGTCACATTGCGAAAGCTATATCATTATACAATCATCTTCAAGAAATATGAAAAGCAATAAATTTCAAAACACACTGCAACAACTTGTTATAGAACAGATTTCAGAGTTTGGTATGTGTGCTGGTTTGAAATGATGTAGGTACCCTAGAAAAGCCATGTTTTAATCCTAATCCCATTTTGTTAAAATAGCCGTTTCTTCTAATCCCTATACAGTATTGTATGTTTGAAACTGTAATTAGATCATCTCCCTGAAGACGTGATTTAATCAAGAGTGGTTGTTAAACTGGATTAGCTGGAGGCACGTCTCCACTCATTTGGGTGGGTCTCGATTAGTTTCTGAAGTCCTATAAAAGAGGAAACATTTTGGAGAATGAGAGAGATTTCTGAGAGAGCAGAGAATGACATAGCCACCAGAAGCAGCAACCTTTGGAGATGAAGAAGGAAAACGCTTCCTGGGGAGCTTTATGAAACAGGAAGCCAACAGAAGAAGCTAGCAGATGACGTCGTGTTCGCCATGTGCCCTTCCAGCAGAGAGAGAAGCCCTGACTGTGTTTGCCATGTGCCTTCTCATTTGAGAGAGAGAGACCCTAAACTTCATCAGCCTTCTTGAACCAGGTATCTTTCCCTGGATGCCTTTGATTGGACATTTCTATAGACTTGTTTTAATTGGGACATTTTCTTGGCCTTAGAACTGAAAACTAGCAACTTGTTAAATTCCCTTTTTTAAAAGCCATTCCATTTCTGGTATATTGCATTCTGGCACCTAGCAAACTAGAACAGCATAGATTACAGTTTGTCAGTTTTAGGTTTTCCCTTCTGGCTGCTTCAAGACACTGGAGAATAAAAGAAATATCAATATAATGATTTAGGAGTTATACATATTTGTTAAACCCATCTTCTCCGTTATAACTCTACCTTCTCCTTTGCTCTTTCTCCCAATCTTTAGGGGTATTTGGACTATGCCCATTCTAAATATTTCATGCTGGAAAAGGGTTGTTGATAATATGGGATAGGGGGATGGAACTAGTTGATGTTTTGGAGAGGCTGGCTCCTCTGGGCTACAGGGCTTTTCTGGCCTAGGAACCCATCTGGGAGTTGCAGGTTTCTGGAAAGTAATCATAGTACATGGACCCTTTGTAGAATCTCAGATAAAGCCCTAGGTGTTCTTTAGTGTTGGCAGGACTAGTTTTACTGGAGTTTGGCAAACCATGATGAATAGCAATATCTAGCTGAAGCTTGCATAAGAGTAGCCTTTGAACTCTCTCAGCCACTGATACCTTCTAGGTCTTGAAGATGTTTCCCTATATTTTCTTCTAGGAGTTTATTGATACTGGCTCTTACATTTAGGTCTTTAATTCATTTTGAGTTAATTTTTGTATACAGTGTAAGGTAAAGGTCCTCTTTTATTCTTTTGGCTATTAATATCCAGTTCTCCCATACCCATTTATTGAAAAGATTATTTTGTCAAAGGTCAGTGGATTTGGGGGCCTTGTCAAAGATCAGTTGATCATAGACTTGGTGGTCTGTTTCCACACTCTCGATTCGATTCCATTGGTCAATACTTTTATCTTTGTGCCAGAACCATGCTGTTTTAATCACTGTGGTTTTATAATAGGCTTTAAAATTAGGAAGTATTAATCCTCCCACTTTGTTCTTCTTTTTAAGGATACTTCTAGCTATTTGAGGTATTTTTCCCTTCCAAATGAATTTGATAACTAGCTTTTCCAAGACTTCAAAGTAGGTTGTGGGAATTTTGGTTGGCATTGTGTTGAATCTGCAGATCAATTTGGGTACAACTGACGTCTTAACTACATTTAGCCTTCCAATCCAAGAGCAGGAAATGTCTTTCCATCTATTTAGATCTTCTTTGATTTATTTTAACAAAGTTATGTAGTTTCCTGTGTACAGGTCCTTTACATCCCTAGTTAGGTTTATACCTAAATACCTGATTCTTTTAGTTGTTATTTTGAATGGAATTTATTTTGAATGGAATTGTCTCCTCAGTTAGGTCATTGCTTGTGTATAGAAACATTATTGATTTCTGCACATTAATCTTATATCCTGCCACTTTGCTGAATTTCTTTATTAGCTCAAGAAGCTTTGTCATAGATTTCTCAGGATTTTCCAAGTATACTATCATGTCATCTGCAAATAATGGAAATTTTATTTCTTCCTTTCTGATTTGGATGCCTTTTATTTCTTTTTCCTGCCTGATTGCTTTAGCTAGAACTTCTAGCACAATGTTGCATAATAGTG
Organism: Myrmecophaga tridactyla; assembly: GCA_004026745.1. Taxonomy (NCBI): domain Eukaryota; kingdom Metazoa; phylum Chordata; class Mammalia; order Pilosa; family Myrmecophagidae; genus Myrmecophaga; species Myrmecophaga tridactyla. The sequence continues at coordinate 10,932 of PVIY010050102.1, forward strand.
GTGACAGAGGGCATCCTTGACTCATTCCTGATCTTGGGGGGAGGCTTTCAGTTTCTCACCACTGAGTACGATGCTGGCTATGGGTTTTTACATATGTACCCTTTATCATATTCAGGAAGTTACCTTCGATTCTTACCTTTTGGAGTGTTTTTATCAGAAAAGGGTGCTGAATTTTGTCAAATGCTTTTTCAGCAACAATTGAGATGATCATGTGATTTTTTCCTTTCAATTTGTTAATGTGCTGTATTACATTTATTGATTTTCTTGTTTTGAACCATCCTTGCATTTGTGGTATAAACCTCACTTGGTCGTGGTATATAATTCTTTTAATGTACCATTGGATTCGATTTGCTAGTATTTTGTTGAGAATTTCTGTATCTATATTCATTAAGGAGATTGGCCTGTAGTTTTCCTTTCTTTACTTGGTTTTGGTGTTAAAGTGATGTTAGCTTCATAAAATAAGTCAGGTAATATTCCTTTTTCTTCAAATTTTTGGAAGAGTTTGAGCAGGATTGGTGTTAGTTCTTTTTGGAATGTTTGATAAAAATCTCCTGTGAAGCCATCTGGCTCTGGGCTTTTCGTTGTAGGAGATTTTTTAAAATGTATTTTTATTGAGCTATCGTCACACACATATAGTTCATCCAAAGTATACAATCAGTGGCTCACAATATCATCATATAGTTGTGCATTCATCACAATGATCATTTTTAGAACATTTGCATCACTCCGGAAAAAAGAAATAAAAAGAAAAAACTCATATATACCATACCTCTTACCCTTCCCTCTTATTGACCACTAGTATTTCAATCTACCTTATCCCTCCCTATTATTTATTTATTTATTTTGTCCTTACTTTTTTTACTCATCTGTCCATAACCTGGATAAAAGGAGCTTCAGAAACAAGGTTTTTACAATCACACAGTCACATTGTAAGAGCTATATAGTTATACAATCGTCTTCAAGAATCAAGGCTACCAGAACACAGCTCAACAGCTTCAGGTATTTCCCTCTAGCCACTCCAATACACCAAACTAAAAAGGGATATCGATATAATGCATGAAAATAAATTCTAGGATAACCTGTAGACTCTGTTTGAAATCCTTCAGCCACTTAAACTGTAGGAAGATTTTTGATCACTGATTCAATCTCTTTGCTTGTGATTGGTTTGTTGAGATCTTCTATTTCTTCTTGAGTCAGCATAGCTTGTTTGTGTGTTTCTAGGAATTTGCCAATTTCATCTAAGTTGTCTATTTGTTGGTGTATAGTTGTTCACAGTACCCTCTGTGCTGGTTTGAAAGGATGTATGTCCCCTAGAAAAGACATGTTTTAATCTAAATCCCATTTCATAAAGGTAGAATAACACCTATTCAATACTCTGTGTTTGAAACTGTAATCAGATCATCACCCTGGAGATGTGATTTAATCAAGAGTGGTTGTTAAGTTGGATTAGGTGACGACATGTCTCCACCCATTTGGGTAGGTCTTGATTAGTTTCTGGAGTCCTATAAAAGAGGAAACATTTTAGAGAATGAAGGAGATTCAGAGAGAGAAGAGAATGCTGTAGCACCATGAAGCAGAGTACACCAGCCAGTGACCTTTGGAGATGAAGAAGGAAAATGCCTCCCAGGGAGCTTCATGAAACAGGAAGCCAGTAGAAGAAGTTAGCAGATGATGTCATGTTCACCATGTGCCTCTCCAGATGAGAGAGAAGCCCTGACTGTGTTCATCATGTGCCTTCTCACTTGAGAAAGAAACCCTGAACTTCATTGGCCTTCTTGAATCAAGGTATCTTTCCCTGGATGCCTTTGATTGGACATTTTTCTATACTTGTTGTAACTGGGACATTTTCTTGGCTTTAGAACTGTAAACTAGCAACTTATTAAATTCCCTTTTTTAAAAGCCATTCTGATTCGGTATATTGCGTTCTGGCAGCTAGCAAACTAGAACGCCCTCTTAAAATTTTAAAAATTTCTTCAGGGTCCATGGTAATGACCCCCATCTAATTTCTGATTCTGTTTATTTGCATCCTCTTTTTTCCTTCATCAGCCTAGCAAGGAGTTCATTGATTTTATTGATTTACTCAAAGAACCAACTCCTGGTTTTATTGATTTTCTATTGTTCTTTTGTTCTTAAATTCATTTACTTCTGCTTTAATCATTATTTCTCTTCTTCTATTTGCTTTGGAGTTAGTTTACCGTTCTTTCTCTAGTTCCTCCAAGTGAGCAGTTAAGTCCTTGATTTTTGTTTTCTTCTTTTTTAATATTGGCATTTATGGCAATAAATTACCCTCTCAGCTCTGCCTTTGCTGCATCCCATAGGTTCTGATACATCATATTCTCATTTTACGTCATCTCCAGATAGTTACTGATTTCTCTAGCAATTTTTCTTTGAACCACTGGTTGTTTAAGAGTGCATTATTTAGAGACTTCTGGGAAGATGGCTGACTAGAGTAGCTCAAGATTAGCTCTACTCCATGGAAAAGTTAGAGAAGGGACAGGAGGACGACTGAGGTGGCAATTCGGGAGTGCAGCTTACTTGGGAGAGCCTTCTGCACCACATGCAGCAGCCCTGGTTGCAGAGGCCAAGGAACTAAGAGGCAGAAAGCTGGAGCCTGGCATGGAGCCGCAGAGCCCGTGGGAGTGCTTGGATGGGAACACAGGGCTAAGAAGTAAGCCAGGCCATATTCCCTGGGCATGCTACCCTCACCAGCACAGCCCCATGACCGGCGACTCACCCCACACCCCATGCACCTGAACCCCATCACCCGCTTCCAATCCTTGTGCTCCAGGCACCCCCGCTCCACCAGCCCCCAGTGCATGTACCTGCCCCCCACCCCCACCCCAAGTGCACCCAACCCACCTCTCCTGCACCCCTCCCGTGCACTACCTCCCCCTCCTTGTTCCCTGCAGGCTGTTGTCAGTGCATAAAGGTTGCAGGCACTAACCTCCATACCTAGGCTACTCCCACCCCATGTCCATAGTGTCGCACAACCTCGCCCCACCTCCCTGAGCTCAGCGCATCCATTTATGGCACCCCCAGGCCCACGCATGTGCACGGGCCCCCAATCATGTCATTCAGCTCTAGGAACCGCACTTTACAGCAGTCCTAAACTGTGCATGTGCACAGCCCTCAGCCTCACTTCCCAGCTCTGAGAAAGTGCTGACCTGCGCAGCTGGGTCACATCTGCCCCCAATGTAAGGCTGACCTGCTGCCACAACTCTATGCATGTACACAGAGGGCCCCGTGCCTTAGACCAGCGCACACCAGGGTTATGCCCCCCAGACCGATGCACCCACACAGCTACATCCTCCCTGGCCGCTGGGCGCCAATGTTCACAAGCATCAGTGTAACATCCCCACCCTGTGTCTATACCTGCCCTGAAACAAATCTCCGTACTGAGCGCTCCACCCCGTGCCCTGCTCCCTGCTGTACAACCAACCCGCAAACACAAGGTCTTAGACTATTGAAAGAAATCAACTTTCAAAGTAAATCAACCAAGATATTTACATGTGACGAAGACAGCAGAAGATCTCTAAGCATATCACAATGCAGACAGATATAGCCCGGCTTAATGACCAAATTAAAACACCAGAGGGACACAGACATTGGAACAACTAATCAAAGATGCTCATACAACTCTACCTAATAAAATAAGTGGGATGGCAACTGACATAAAGGAGATCAAGAAGACAGCAGAAGAGCACAAACAGGAATTTGAATGAATAAATAGAAAAATAGCGGAAATTAAAGACTGTTGACCAAATAAAAAACATACTAGAGGCACTTAACACCAGATTTGAAGAGACAGAAGAAAGAATAAGTGATATAGAGTACAGGATAATTGACTTCGAAGACTCAAAACAGCAAATGGCAAAAACAGAATGGGAACTCAGGGAAATGATAGACAAAAACAACATAAAATATAAGAATCACTGGTGTCCCAGAAGGAGAAGAGAGGAGTAAAGTTAAAAAGACAGATGGATGGATAGATGGTATGGGTTTTATATTATTTTGGCAACTGCCCTGTAAGTTTGAAATTATTTCAGAATAAGAGTTAATACAAATAAAAATATAAATGTGTGTCCTGCTCACATCATTCTTATATGCACAAATCAGAATTATTACAGGGAATATAGCAACTTTGTGCACCTTTAGGCTCCTTATAAAAGTAAGACCCATCTGTGTTGAAAGATAAAAAGTTGGATATGAATTCACCTGTTAGGATGCTGGGAAGCAGACTATGGAAATGGCCTGGCATTTTAGTTTGGGATTCACCTGTTGCATGGAGGTGTTTTACTTCCTGGAGAATGTAGAATTACACAGTCTCATAGCTGCTGTCTGAGAATGAATGTGATGTTAGAAACCCCAGCATCTGTATAGGATCTGAGTACAACTTGGTGTAGGGCGGGGTGGGGGTGGGGGTGCGCTCAGCGGCGGTGCAGCAGTGGAGAATAAAAGATCCTTGTTGTCGCATGTCCCTCTGCAGGTCAGAGGAGTCATTCAGCAGTACTTCAGTGAGATGTCCTGGCTTGCTGTCCCCTACCCTGACAGGGCCCAGAGGTCATGCCCCACCAGGCTTTATGGAATCCAAGGTAGGCATTCCAGGCCCCGGGTCCATACTGGCTACGTGGAAACCTGCTCATCTGGGCTCACTACAGCTTTGGCCTTCCTTTCAAAGGGAAAGAACATCTTTCTTTATTTCTATGAGTGTCCACGTGTTTAAGTGCTGTTTCCTATCACCTGGCAAGGCTGGGCAGGCAGCACACACTGCCAAACAACTTGGCAGGAATCTCAGGCCAAAATTCTATCCCAGGGGTTTTACTGTCACACAGACCTGAGATCAGTCTTCGGTTCCATCACTCAAGAGTCTGAACCTCGATTTCCTCATCTGCAAAATGCCTCTCCTTCACTTTTTTTTTTTATAAACTTTTTTATTAATTAAAAAACTTAACAAAAGAACATTAAGATATCATTCCATTCTACATATACAATCAGTAATTCTTAATATTATCACATAGTTGCATATTCATCATTTCTTAGAACATCTGCATCGATTTAGAAAAAGAAATAAAAAGACATCAGAAAAAGACATAAAACGATAATAGAGAAAAAAAGATTATACATACCCATACCCCTTACCCCTTGCTTTCACTTATCACTAGCATTTCAAACTAAATTTATTTTAACATTTGTTCCCCCATTATTTATTTTTACTCCATATGTTCTACTCTTCTGTTGATATAGTAGCTGAAAGGAGCATCAGACACAAGGTTTTCACATTCACAGAGTCTCGTTGTGAAAGCTATATCATTGTTCAATCATCATCAAGAAACATGGCTACTGGAACACAGCTCTACATTTTCAGGCAGTTCCCTCCAGCCTCTCTGCTACATCTTGAACAACAAGGTGATATCTACTTAATGCATAAGAATAACCTCCAGGATAACCT
>PVIY010050103.1:0-16373 GCA_004026745.1 Myrmecophaga tridactyla
AGAGCAGGAACCTTTTCTCTTGTTGGCTGCTAAAACCCATGTGCTTAAGAATAGCGCCTAGCACATATATAGGTACTTAATAAATACTAGAGGGAAATATATGCCTTTGATTCCAGTTTTTAAGGTGTTAAATGAAGAATTTTTTTTATGCTGATAGAACTTTTTTTATAGATGATGTTCATCTGGGTGTTCCCTGATGTTTCTCTCCCTTTGACTGCTTTATCTGAGAGATTGTGTATTTGACCATTGAAGACAGAGTTTGAACATGTAAAATTTTAATCTCCACCTCCATAGCAAGTCTATCACTTAGAATCTTCAGGGATCTGCGGAGAAGGTCAGGGCTCCCTCTAAAGAATGAGGTCGCATGGTTATTCAACTGACCTTGTGTTTCTCAAGGTCTGTCTTTTTGTAGGTTCACTCCAGTCCTCAGTTATAGTACGCTGCAAGTTTATGAGCTTAGGCAATAGCTTTGGAACTGCTTTCCTTAATTCCACCCATTGGCAGTATTTAGTTTCAGGTCAGTCTTAAAAGAAGACCTAAGGTTTCTGGATTCAGTTTCTAGGCTGCTGAAACAAAGTCATGCAATGGGTTGTTTTAAACAATGGGAATTTGTTAGCTCAGTTTTGAAGCTAAGAGAAATCCAGAATCAAGGCGTCAGCAAGGCTGTCCTTTTTTCCCCAATATTGTAGTGTTCTCAGGGTGGCCTTGGTCCTTGGCATTTCTGCCACATGACAACGCATGTGGTCATGGCTTCTTTCTTTCTGGTTCTCTTGACTTCCAGCTTCTTGCTCTTCCTGTGGCTTTTTTTTCTGTCTGAATTTCATTTGGTTTATCAACCAACCAAGGACTCCAGTAATCCAGATTAAAGTTCGAATTTAGCTAAACATTTTAACTAAAATAACATCTTTAAAAGGTCCTATTTGCCATGGGTTCACACCCACAGAAATAGATTAAGAATGTGTTTTTCTGGGATATATAATATAATCCCCAACAATTTCACAAAGGCTATTTAAACTGTTATTTCTAGCCCCTGAACACGCCTTCAGTGGGTTGTAGCCAGAGGTCTAAGAATAAAATTCTAGTGAATCTTTCAGCTAAAAGTACTAACTGGTAATCGACTGAAAGTATTAAACCAGAAAAACATGCTAAAAGCAACATAATCGAAAAAATTGAAACAGCAGGAGAGATTTTAAGAAATGAGAAAAAAAGGCAAGGTAAATATCATATTTTGCTAACTAGAAATTAGTTATGACTAATGAACTAGAATTAGTACTGTATGATATGCCTGTATTATGGTGGGGGGAAACCATATATTCTTGAGGATTATTATACGTGATAAACAAGTTGTCATAATCTCAAATAATATATCCAGAAGTGTCTATAAAACCTGCACAAATCTTTTACTTCTTTATTATATAGGCAGTGCTGCCTCTCCTCAAACACCAACATATTCAGTATAATAAAAATTGATATGTTGAGTATATTTACCTATACTTTTTGAAAAAGATGTGTTCTAAAAGTTGGTCTATATATTAATTGCTGCAACACATCCTAGAAGAAACAGCTTAAATGATAGCTTCTCAGAACTTTCCGTAAAAGCCTATCTAGGGTGGTGCGATGGTGCTTCAATGACAGAATTCTCGCCTGCCATGCCGGAGACCTGGGTTCAGTTGGTTCAATTCCTGGTGCCTACCCATGTAAAAAAAAAAAAAAAAAAAAAAACTAACCAGATATGATTGAATTGCCAAAAATAGAGCCTTGATAAAAATAAACAGCTCTTTTGCAACTCAATAATTTCAGGGCCCTGAATAAAGTGATTTACACACATAATCTTATTAAATCCTCAAAAAGTATTCTCTGTTACAATAGAGGATACTTAAGAAGAAATAGTTAAACCTTTGTTCAGGGTCACACAGTTTAGCAGTGCAACCAGAATTTCAATTCAGATTTAGTTGACTCAAAGCTTTTACCCTTTACTATTTTGCTATCCTGCCCAAATGTAAGAAAGACTTATTTTATGTATGATACAATATTCTTGATTTTCTGCAGAATTTGGCCAGACATTTTAGCAGAATTAAGGGTACGTGTAAGATAAAGCCATCATAAACGCCATAAAAGATTTTATGGATAAATTACCATAGGGACCAAAAAGTAACATTCATAAGGAATGGCTTACAAACAAACTTTGGGTACAATTATTTGTATGATTGAGACTGTTTGGAATTGAATTTGTTTTTTCATTGGTGATATAGTCCTAACATTGAGTTATATTTATTTATTTTTAATCAATAACAGTTCACAGAAGAAAAGCTTGGCCAAGCAGAGAAGACAGAATTGGATGCTCACTTAGAGAACCTCCTTAGCAAAGCTGAATGTACCAAAATATGGACAGAAAAAATAATGAAACAAACTGAAGTGTTATTGCAGCCAAATCCAAGTAAGAAACCTTTTTATGTATTGTATTGACTGATCTTATTTTAAAATACTGTGAGTTTTTTAAATATAAAAATAAAAATTTCAGTGAATTTGGAAAACTTAGGGGTTTTTTGGTTTGAGGCTTAGGGAGCCATGGTTGTTTTTGTTTTTGTTGTTGCCTGCTTTTGTTAAAGGATGATAAACATTTCTCTGTGTTCCCTTTAACAGACTTACAAACAGGTTTTTCAAGTTTTTGTAGAATCCTCTTGAAAGTTATAGACAGTAACTTCCTTGAACTTAAAAAATAGTAAGAGACTATGAAGACAAATTAATCGTCCTTTTTTTCTAAGGGAGAACTGTTCTTAAATAATTAATGAAAATTGTATGGAGGCTTAAATGGTTATCAATGATTTATGTTTGAGTGAAATTTTGCATTTTCACATGATTTATTCCATTTGATTTTCAGCCAACTATGTGAGGTTTTCAGCTTACCTAACTCAATAACCTTGCAAATAAGGTATATAATAATTGTTTATTGAATGAAACTCAGAAGTTAGCATGTTGTCCAATATTGCATAGCTAACTAGAAGTGGAACTTGGACTAAAACCAAGTGTACTGATACCCTGTCTTTCCACTATTAACTTTACATGTCAAAACTGAAGGACAAAAAGCAATAACAGTACATCCCTTCCTTTGCCTTTTCCCTGGTGTTATCATGACCACATTGTGAAATGCTATAAACTTATTTTTAGGTATGGAAGCTTCAAGCCTTAAATTTTGTTGCTCCTACATAAACATCAAATGCTATAAAAAAATATTAATCTGTGCTATTTTTGTTAAATTGTAGTGACCTTTTAAAATAGGCTTTTTACACATTGAGGCCTATTGTCTTTGAACGATCGTGTTGTATTTCTTATTCATTTAAGGCCACTTAGATTATATGCTGTGGTACTTAAAGATAGTAACATTCTTCATCTTATTCCTTGTCCTATTCAGAGTTCTCCACATATATATGTACTCTGTTCTATAATGTGTTTTTCTGAATGGTGAAAGTAAGTTCATAAATGATTGGCAAACAAAAGAATGATGTAACCATAAAGCAGAAGTAACAATGGCTCATAGGTGATTTTTCCCGGCACATTAATGTTTTATGTCACCATATAAGTAACAGGATTGTTGGTTTTTGTTTATGCTCTGGTTATGAAGGTAGATAGATTTTGAGTGGTTAGACCTAAACTTCTTTTTTCTATAAGTGCTGCTGTTTTCAGTGTATGATTTTTCCAGAGCCTAAGGTTTTTCAAGAACATATATTGCATTATAGCAAAACTGTCTGCATATTTTGTTATGATTTTATTATGACCTATTAAATGACCTGAAGTGAAATATTTATTAATATACAAATATTTTAATTTAATCATAGCAACATGGGATGATTTAATTTTTTTAAACTTTTGACCAAATAGGTAGAAAATCAGCAAAGCTAAAAATCGCTCTTACAGTCAGAAAAATGAAATGTTGAAAATTATTTAGCAACTTCTAAATAGTTATGTTTTGAAGTAAACTCCTTATATTTTTAACTCATTTAAAGATTTTTAAATTCCTGCTTAAAAACTCTTCTGATGCTGCACCAGAGTCTACCACAAAAGCGAATGTTATTCCAACAGCCTATTTTATTTCAAAATTAACCTTTTGTCAACTCCTAAAGTGTTTCTGTTACTGGTGAGCTCATTCAGTGCACAGCATGAAACGTAAATTGTGCAGTAATCTATGTGAGGTGCTTAGAAGAAACCTATTTGACTTAGTTTCTTTTGGGATTGTAATTTTAATTTATATTTAATCATCACTTCATTTTTTTTCTCATTTAATCTTGAAATTCCTTTGGTCTTAAACATTAAACTAATCAAGTGTTACGCAGATTGTGCTATTTTTTTCCCCTACTCATTTATATTACTTTTCTGTTATTGCTTTTCACCTTAAGTCTTATATTTTAAATTTAGTTTTAATGCTCAGGTCTTTTGAGTCCATGATTAGCAATATCATCTACATACTTTAAACGTAATTAAATAACCTGAAGCCAAGGCATCATATTTCTGATTGTGTTTGTGTTCTATGTAGACTATTACAAACTTGGATTGTTCTATTCCTTAAGGTCTTATGTCTATATGTAGACATCAGGCTTTAGAGAGTGTCTCTTGGTTTTTCTAATTGCTTATCTATATTTTCATACCTGGAAGTCCCTGATTTTGAATTATAAATATACATTCAAAATTAAAGGTTAATATTTCGATCTTATATGAAAGGGGAAAAGGCAACTTTACTAGATATTAAGTGAATTACTACTATCTCTTGATAAGAATATTCAAGTAATAGTTTCAGTTTTATTTTCAAATATTTTTGTGCCTAGATATTTTATCTGATTTCTAAAATACATTTTTTTAAGAGTTCTATGATACTCTGATACGTAAAACAAAATTATTATACATTCAGATGTGTACATGAATGCGTACTAGCTTCATATTTATTATAAGGGGTGATAAGTGGCTTGTATGAGGACAGAAGAATGTTTTAAATGGTTCTGCTCTTTTGAAATCATTGATACTTTTTTTCGCCCTATTTATTTATTTATTTATTTATTTATTTTACATGGGCAGGCACCGGGAAACGAGCCCAGGTCCTCTGGCATGGCAGGCGAGACCTCTGCCTGCTGAGCCATCGTGGCCCGCCCTCGCCCTATTTATTTTTAATCCTCATGTTTTGCTTCTCTGTCTAAAAGGTAGATAAGAGGAGCATCAGACACAAGGTTTTCACAATCACAGGCACATTACAAAAGCTGTATCATTATACAATCATCTTCAAGAAACATGGCTACTGGAACACAGCTCTACATTTTCAGGCAGTTCCCTCCAGCCTCTCCATTACACCTTAACTAAAAAGGTGATATCTATTCAATGTGTAAAAATAACCTCCAGGATAACCTCTTGACTCTGTTTGGAATCTCTCAGCCATTGACACTTTGTCTCATTTTCTCTTCCCCCTTTCAGTCAAGAAGGTTTTCTCAATCCCTTGGTGCTAAGTCCCAGCTCATTCTAGGATTTCTGTCCCAGGAAACCTTCCTGTTACCAGGAAGATCCAAACCCTTGGGAGTCATGTCCCACATAGAGAGGGGGAGAGCAGTAAGATTGCTTGTCATGTTGGCTGAGAGAGAGAGGCTACATCTGAGCACAAGAGAGATTCTCTTGGGGACGACTCTTAGGCCTAATTTTAAGTAGGCTTAGCCTATCCATCATGGGGTGAAATCGCTGATGATTTTAACTTTTCTTCTAGATGCCAGGATAGAAGAGTTTGTGTATGAGAAACTGGATAGAAAAGCTCCAAGTCGTGTAAACAACCCCGAACTTTTAGGACAATATATGATTGATGCAGGGACTGAGTTTGGCCCAGGAACAGCTTATGGTAAGTGAAAGGGAAAAAGGTCTGATAAAGTATTTTTATTCTTAGATTTTTTACTGCTTGGAGATGTCATTGATATTTACCTGTTACTAGTAGAATCAAGTTTTTTTTGTTTTTTTGTATGCTGTATAGTACGGTCACATTTCATTATTTCTCTATATGAGTATCCTGTTATTGCAGCACCATTTGTTGAATTTTTTTGTTGGTTTCTTTTGCTTGTTTGTATTTGTTTGGGGGAGGTGCGTGGACTGAGAATCAAACCCAGTCTCCTGCGTGGCAGGCGAGAATTCTACCACTGAACAACCCTCACACCCCCCAGTAGAATCAATTTTAACTTCAGATTTATTATGTTAAAATTTTAAATGAAGTGAGAAATATAGATGGCCAATAAATATACACTGTTTAATATTTATTTAATATAGTTAAGCATTTATTTAATATTCAGAAAATTCATATTATCTTCTTAGTGCTATAAGGGTGAATGAATTCTTCATTTGTAATCCCATTGCATCTTTCACCACCTCTGTTGTAATAATTCTCATGATATTTTGCAATACTTGTTTAAATTTGTTTCCTGCTTGATTTTTTTTTTTAACGCTTCTTGAAGGTTTATTATTTCTATATTAAAGTTACTTGGCACATAATATTTAAACAAATTCCTAGTGCTTTGATTTTGATTACACAATAATGTCAGGATCCCAGATGTTAACATGGGTTATTTCTGAATGTCCTCTTATATTTTTCAGATTTCCTATAATCATGTCAGTTATTCCAACTTTGATTGCTGTATTGACTTTTTTTAAAATTTGTCTTTTGCATGGGTAGGCACTGGCAATCAAACCCAGGTCTCCTGCATGGCAGGCGAGAACTCTGCTTGCTGAGCCATCATGGCCCACCCTGTGTTGACTTTTTTAATGTACAATTCTGAAGCTCCAAGCTATTATACATCCATATTATGCCTCAACTCCAGTTTTTCCAAAACATGAGGCTTTCAGATTTCTATAACTTCCTTTTTATTGTTTGACTAATAATTGTCTTTATTAAAATTTCCTCAGGAAATTGGTACTTATTTGTATATGAAATGGTAGATATATTAAATTATTTTCTACTATAATCATCTAATAATTCCAGTCAGTGTACCCTGATTATTAGAATTGGGTTTTATGAATCTATTAGTAGTTGATATAGCTAACAGTTGAGTACTCCAGGCATTGGACTAAGCTTTATATAGTGTGTGCATTATTTCATTAAATCCTCACATATATTCTGCTTATAATACAAGTTCTATATCACCATTTTAAAGTTAAGAAAACTGAGGTTTGGAGCAGTTAATTTAACTGTGATTACATAGCTAATGCAGATAACGATCTCTTAACTACCCTGCTATATTACCTTCCTTACAGATCAGATCTTTTCTCATTTTAACAAAGGGATTAAGATCCACAGAACCAAAATTTCTCACAGGTAGAACTAGAGTAGAACTCTGTTCCTGTGGTTCACTTTTTGGTGCTTTTTCTACTGTACTTCTCCTATTTTTCCTAATTTCCTATCAGAATATATATTGTAAAAACGTGGATTTATTTCTCACATTTTAAAATAAAAATTATTTATAGATACAAAATAAAATTAATAATAGATATTTAAGATAAGTGCTTAGATATGGAAATGGAGGACATATTGTGACTTGGTCTCCATATGAACATATCTACACTATTTAAGCTATGACCATAAATACTTTAGTGTATACTTCCTCTTTTGTTCTAGTTTGAACTGGTATAATTAACAATGATTTGACAGAAAGATCATCTTTAACATAGTCATTTTGATATTTACAATCTTAAACTTGCTTTTAAAATAATTATGCCTGTATTATAGTTGATTATATTTAATTTTACTTAACTAAGGTAAGTGACAGCTCATTTGAAAGCAGGCTGAATTGCTGATCTATTTTTATTACATGATTTATTTTCTAACTTTACCAGACAATGGCATAAAAATATTTTTTCCTTTGCAGGTAATGCCCTTATTAAATGTGGAGAAACACAAAAACGAATTGGAACAGCAGACAGAGAGCTGATTCAAACATCAGCCTTAAATTTTCTCACTCCTTTAAGAAATTTTATAGAAGGAGATTATAAAACAATCGCTGTGAGTAGGAAAATGTAACCTTTTTTTAAGTAAAATAATTTAGATGAATGAACCTATAGTTTTTAATGAATAATTTACCTACTTAGTGACTAATTTAAAAATCTTTAGCTGTTGGGATGTAGCAAATTGGAAAACTTAATCTAGCTAGGTGCATATTCAACAGAACAAAAAACTAAAAATTACAAAGGGCTTTTGGTGACATTGACTCCATTGTTGTGACACTGCAGTATTATTGAAATGCCTTTATATCTATTCTATTTCATTACCAGTACTAAGAGTGATAGAGAGAGGTTCCTGGAATATTATAAAATATGGTACAGAATGTCCAATGGTATAGCCATGTAACTGTTGACTAAACCGGGAGCCAGGGACATATCACTTTCTTTCCCAAGCCTAGTCTATTAATTTATCTTTTAATTCAACTTTCGTTTTAAGTGATGGAGAGTGATCTAGGTAGATGTTTCCTTGACATTTTTGCAAGGCTCTTTATTGTAAATAAATAAATACTACTTAAAACGTCTTAATTTGCAGATTTCTTATTACAAAATTTTGTTACAAACTCAATAGGTTTACATTGAATTTGTCTGTGGAAAAACAAGTATTAGGCCTCAGGCAGGGGAAGATCTACCAAGTTAAAATATGTGTAAGAAATCAGATTGTCAGTAGGAAGAATTTTGTATGGAATCTCGGTAGCAATTAATAAAAGCAAGTAGTGAATTACTATAAATTTACCTACCTACATATAGAATTCTGAAGTTCCCATGAGAAATTCTAAGATACCATACTAATATTTATTCTTTATTAATTTTGAAATTCCATTTTGGAGTATACTTACTTGAGTTGCATTCGTTTCTATGGCATGTTAAGACCAGCCTACCCAATCTTTAAGGTAGATCACATCAAGTATTAAGATACTTTGCCCTACACCCTTACCTCCTTTACCATATAGGTCCTTCTTGCATAATCTGTAATGGTTTAAAACAAGGTTTCGCAGTTTCAACACTACTAACAACTTGGGGTGTATATTTCTTTCTTTAGGGAGCAGTGATGTACTACTAGCACTGCCCTCTGGGTGTGGCAACCAAAAAAGATGTTGCCAAATATCGCCTTAGGGACAAAATCACACATATTAAAGCTAATATTTATTCTACCATTGCCTGCCGTTTTTCCCAGATTTTAATGTATCTACAATGTCTAGATCATTTTAGAATTAAAATCAGTATGAAAAAAGAGTCAGATACCTGAATGGCTACTTCCTTGCCAAATTTTAAATTATAGATCTTTGTCAAACAATACATATATTTAATGGAAAATAATATTTTAAATGTGTACGCTCTTTCTGGATTTTAGCGTCTTTAGCCTTTATTTTTCCTTTCCTGTATTTATAGAAAGAAAGGAAACTATTACAAAATAAGAGGCTGGATTTGGATGCCGCAAAAACCAGACTGAAAAAGGCAAAAGCTGCAGAAACTAGAGCTTCAGTAAGTAGTGTATTTTAATAGAAAAGCCTATTAGGTTAATAACTTCAAGATTTGTACAATTATTTTACATGATGTACCATGCAAGATACAGTCCTCTCATTGAGACTAGGATGTAGACATTGGGGTCTTGATTTTTGTGTTTTTTAAACAGATTTATCAGAACTTAATATGTGCAGATCAGTACAAAGAACTCATTGAGACACAATTTATTTCAGTGATAAACAGCTGTTGCTTGAGAAACAAAAATTATAATGGCTCCTAAAGCTGTGTCATATTTTTTTCAATATCCTCAGCGGTGGTAGCAAATAATGTCTTCTAAGAAAGATTTATTATAGATAGAAATAGCAAAAAAGATAGTAACGAAAGTAAGAATAAATCAAGTTTGAGAATACTAAAAATTCTGTGACTTAAAAATTGTGTGACTTCTTTTCCACATAAGTCTTAAACTGACTAAAGAAAATTGTTAAAGGATAGTTCCAAAAAAAGATTTGAACAGGCAGCGTGGGCTCCCAGATGGCTCTTTTGAAGAGGAGGAAACTCATTTGAATAAATAAGTTCTGGTATATTTTTCAGAAAAATAACCTTAAGATAATATTTTGTAGTTGAATGGGTATATATTAAATATAATTCATTGATTTTTAGATATAACATTCTTAAAAGGTTTTATTTATAAGCTTTCTATTGAATATTTGTTGTTCATATCTCTATTCTAAAGTTTGAAGACCATTAATCAGATTTGAATTGGAAGACCTTTAAGACAACACAGCATAAACAAGTATGACTTTCAGAGGAAGCTTACAAGTTAACTCTCAATTTGAGTTAAGGAACTATTAACTGTTTTGTTAAAAGACATGATATTCCCCTGCACTTGGTCTCCAGCTTATTAACACTATCATCAAGAATCATTGCCTTATTAATACTAATATTGCCACAGTGCTGTAGAAGACTACTGTAGCTCTCTCTTTGTGAAGAACAAAGAGTTGAGAATTGGTTTCAAGTACAGTTTTAAAACTGTGGTAACTTGGTGTTGGACAGTGATGTCTCACAGTACTACCCTAACACCTCATAGGAGCAGAATAAGTTGTGTGTGTGTGTGTGTTTCTGTGTCATTCCCTTTTTGGAGAGTTTGCATTAGCAGCGTTTGGAGAAGAACTATCTTTGATAGGACATTCATTTCAAACTCATGGGCATTTTCACCTCAGAATTTGGCATGACATCGTGATAAAAGATAGCCTAACTTTCCTAAACAGGCTTTCTGCAGAAGCAGAACTTTAAAATTGCATACTGTGGATGGCAGGAGGCCCTAAGTTAGGATTTATATATTTTTTTCTAGCTGCTAATAATGAGTTTTTGTAGTAAAATATAAATTGGTCTTTAAGATACTAATTTCATCACCAGATAAAAAGTGTTATGATAAACAAGGATCATTTGGGAATAAGTTTGAGCTGGAAACAAATCACTTTATTCAGAATGCCTGCATATGCCCTGCTATGATTGTGGAGTAAGAATACTGTTGTAAAGTTTCAGTACAAAACTTGAAATAACAATGACTGTTACAGGATATTTGATAGTCTACTTTTTTCTTGGAAAAGTGCCAGAAAGCATATAAATTTAACAATACACAAAGGTCCTTTGAGTATTTGACATTATTTTACCATTGCTATTAAAATATATTAGAACTAAATATAATAGTAGAAGATATTTAGAGATGGTCCTTTTTACTACATCTAGAAAATCTTGGCATTTTTTCTGTGCTGTGTATTTTTGAGGATACATTTTTTTCTATTGGAATTTATGTTTAAAATTAAAATGAAAGATGATACAGATGACTTTATTCAATCATTTTAGTTATACACAACTTTTCTAGAATTTATTACAAAAAACAAAACTTAAAATTGAATAAAAATATTAGTCTAGATAAAAATTCACATTCCTTATTTCAGTTGCTCTTTCCCTTGGATAACCAACTTTTGTTTTTCTTCAAAATTTTTAACAGTAAGTCTGAAATGCTTTGGAAAAGAAGAGTCCTTTTAGTTTCTCATTGCATAAGACCTTGAGGCATGCCTATATATGGTGACGCTTTTTATTTTTTTCTGTATGCCTCTTCTGTTTACTTGAAGGATACAGAAAAATAGGAACTGCTACGAGTTTAGTTTTTTTTTTTCTTCCTTCTTTGACACATTTCCTGGTTCCTGCTTGGCAGCTAAAATGTTACTCTAACCCGACTTTTATTTCACTTTTCCACAAATTTCCGTGGGTAGACTGTTTCAAGACTAGTTATTTCTCTGCTAGTAAGGTTTAGGACCAGTATAATCAGCTTTTTAAAAAAATGTATTTACTAGTTTCTTATGACCTCTTTTTTAAAATCTGTATTTATTGAATGCTTATTTTGTAGAAGGTGCTCTGCTGGGGAGTGATTCACAGATAAATAATATAACATCTCTACAGTCCTCAGTTCACAGTTTAGTATAGTAAATTAAACTTTTTAATGGTTTAAATGTATGAGTAAAAAAATTCTGCGTGTATCCATTATTGCTATTTACTTACTTCTGTTTTATTACTTAGCATGTTGAGAAATGGTAAAGGACTAAGAACAGTGTCAAAGGCATTTCTCAAAAATATACCAGTTGAGCAGAAAAGAGAAAATGTACTTTAATATTTCGCAGTGAACCAAAAGAAAATAGAATTTTGAAAATATTTGTATGTGTGATAAAACTTAGAGAAGCAAAGACAAAAACTTGATAATTTCTGCATTTATTTTATAAGGCACCCACATTTATTAACCTTTTAGTGTAATATGAACTTTCTTTTACTTTTTCAAAATTTTTTTAATGGAAAGAAAATATCAGCTGGTTTCAAAGCCATCCAATATTTAGAGGTTTATACGCCTGTTGATGTGCTCACTTCTACGAAATTTGAACAGTATACCCCTGTTAATTTTGGACATCTAATTCTTAAGGAAACTGTGTCTTCAAATAATGTAATATGGTGAAAATTGTCTCACTGCACAGTTGAGCATTTCTACAGTGGTCTAAATCTGTAAACTTAGTGAATTTATAGTACCATCATTAAACCTTAATTTTATGTGTACACATATTGAAATTTAAAGTTTATTAGAAATAAAAGGATTGACATGCCTTTCATATTTCTTCAGGGTATGCCAAGACCTGGCTGAGGCTGATTGAAAGAGAACGTGGTTGAAGGCAACATAAATTCATTAAATAGAAATAATAATTGATTAGGAAATTTGTGGATAGGAAGAAATTTTATTGTTGAAAACAATAAAAAATTCTAGGTAACTGGGGCAGATTTTAAAGTGATACATTTTTCCTAAATGATTCTAATTTAAAATCAAGCATCAACTGTTTTTTTTTCTTTCTGAAAATTTGAATCTTTTGGAAAAACCGACTAGGCATTGCTATATGAAATTTCTTTTTTAAATAGAGAAACATTCTATCAGTTCTTTTAGTACTTGTTTAGTGTGTTCTTTATTGTACAGAAGTAAGTAACTTGTTTCACTGTGTTCACTGGTATAATGTGTTCTTTGTCTCTTACCTATGCACTTAAGCAACTAAACTCAGCTCGGCTTGAAGGAGATAACATTATGGTAAATTTCTCTTACATGCTCAACTTCCTGCATGTAAAATGGCTGAAGGTTTGTTGGCCTACTGTGTTTTCTACATCTTGAATAAAGTGCCTTCTCTTGCTATTAGCTATATACAAAAGTCTAAAATAGACATTTGTTATATCTTAAAAAAGAAAACTAAAGTGATATTGAGTTTGAAGAAGAGAAATTATGTGTTCTAATTGCAAATATTTTTACTGTTGCCAAGTACAAATTTTAGAATATGAATTTATGCATAAATATTAGTGCCTTTTTATTCCCAATAAAAGAGTTTAACTGGCAATTCATATTTTCAGTTTTGTTAAAGAAGATCAACAAGATTTACTTTATTTAGTTATGACACATACAGATTGACTTCATTAGTAATTTCAGTGTTAAAATCTTATTTTCACCCAGACTCTGTGTAGAATAAATTTCTTTTGCCATTGCAGCTGCAAAAAACCCCAGGAATTAGGTGTTCATGTAATGACCAGGCCCATTCGTTGTCCAATCCTAACTAATTTAAGAAAGTTGCAGAATGGTGATGGCCTTGGGCAAGAATCAAGAATGAGAATTGTTCTATAGTATCCAATGTATATATTCAGCTCTGGGAGGAGTTTTTTGAGATGATAGTGATATTTAACTTTTTTAACAAAATAGCAAGTAGTAAAATCTGAACATAGCCTAAAAGTTCCTAATTGTTAGCCAAGGATGTTTATAGATATATTTAGTTTTGTACTTGGTGTTATACTCCTAGATACACTACCTCAGTAGAAGCTAGAAGCAGCTTGGAATCTATATATTCAGTAAATAATGATTGGGCAACAACCATGGGGCCAGTCACAATCTTTGTAACTGTCTTATAAAATCTTAATAATTGGCAATTAGTTGACTGTTTTATCCCATTAGCATTGAACTAAGAGCAGAGGGAAAAAAACCCATGTAATACAAAAGATTACATGACTGAATTAGGGATTTCCTTAGATAGCAAGAGAATGCATTCATTTATTTCCATTGTCCTATCTATTAGGTAAATGTGACTGTTTCAGGAATTGCTGATTTAGAATATAAATTTCTTTTGCCTTAAGTAAAAATATCCTTCTAAATAATTCACAGGGCTCTTTCATTTATTATTCATTTGTTTTACTCTACTAATGTCATTAATTATAGTAAGAAGTATTTAACTTTTGTAATATTAAATTCAATATGCCTTAAGTTTATTGTACCACCCCCCCACCCCCCCACTGAAGGCTACATCAACATTCAACGTCCATTTATCCTTCTTTTATTTTAATTTCGTAAAACTCTAGAATTTTAGACCTAAATAAGATATTAGAAGTTATTAGTCCACATCTCTCATTTTACAGATTAGAAAAGGAACTAAAGTTTTCCTAATTTGGGAAAACTGTTATTAACTTGTAGAATTAGTATAAGATTTAAAAGTTGTTAATATATTGCTATATTAAACTGAACTAATGTAGTTACCTATGTGTTTAATCTGTCAGTATAATTCTGAAAAAGGAGAATATGCCAACTGAATTAAAATACTTACAATTTTCTATACTAAGTTGTAGGAAATGTTAAATTCCAACTTTCTTTCATGCTCTATATTTTTCTCTAATTTTTAATGCTGGCTAGATTTGGGCAGAGGAAGTGACAAAAGTAAGTAAATTATTAAACTACAGAGTTATGAAACAAGAATTTAATTATATTCATTCAGTAAATATTGATTGGGCAACAACCATGGGGCCAGTCATAATCTTTGTAACTATGTCTTATAAAATCTAAAAATCATCATGAAACACCAGGTCTGTTTTGGCTAAAATATCAGCTCTACAGAGCAGTAAATCCTAGATACCTATTAAGAGATATTCTTTACAGTGCCTTAAGGAATGTAAGTTAGTTTATATACTTAGTCACACGACAGTTACTTTTTCACATGGCAAGTGTTCATTACCTAAAATATAGTTAAGTACTTAACACCATGACCTGTGTCTTCAGAAAAGTGAATGTGTCATATGTCACACAAGTGTATTTGTTGATAACTGAGACATTCTTTTCTGCACCAGAGCTTATTTTTATGTCACTTTACTTGAAAATATCTGTTAAAAAAAAGTACTTTCTTTCTGCATTCAATACGGAATAGCAAATATTTTATATTTACAGTTAGACTATTATGAATATCCATTGTACTGTGTCTCGGTTGGACCTGTTTTATTTTTCATGTATGTTAATCTCCTTGTTCAGTGTCAGACTATCATTTCTAAAATCTGTCCATATGACTACTGCTAATAGTCCCTCAACCTGTGTCAGTAATTCTAATCTTCTCTGGTCTGAGAAATCAAGTAGCTGAGCAAGAACTTAAAGAGTAAAATTATGACTTCGGTGTAGATTTGTTTCAAATACTATTTTAGGTCTTCAGATGCATTTTTAAAAATTTATTAATTAAAAAATAAACAAAATAAAACAACATACATAATCAGTAATTCACAATATCATCACTCAGTTGCATATTCATCATTTCTTAGAACATTTGCATTAATTCAGAAAAAGAAATAAAAAGACAATAGAAAAAGAAATAAACACAGGAAAGAAAAAAAAAGATTATACCTACCATACCCCTTTACCCCTTGCTCTCATTGATCACTAGCATTTCAAACTAAATTTATTTTAGCATTTGTTCCCCCTATTATTTATTTTTATTCCATATGTTCTACTCCTTCGTTGACAAGGTAGATAAAAGGAGCATCAGACACAAGGTTTTGTGACAGCTGTATCATTATTCAGTCATCCTCAAGAAACATGGCTACTGGAACACAGCTCTACATTTTCAGACAGTTCCCTCCAGCCTCTCCATTACATCTTGAATAACAAGATGATATCTACTTGATGCATAAGAATAACCTCCAGGATAACCTCTCCACTCTGTTTGGAATCTCTCAGCCATTCCCTCTTCCCCTCTTTTGGTTGAGAAGGTTTTCTCAATCCCTTGATGCTGAGTCTCCGTTCATTCCAAGATCTCTGTCCCACGTTGCCAGGAAGGTCCACGCCTCTGGGAGTCATGTCCCACGTAGAGAGGGGTAGGGTGGTGAGACTGCTTGTTGTGTTGGCTGGAGAGAAGGGCCACATCTGAACAACAAAAGAGGCTTCAGATGCATTTTTAACTTACTCTCCATGTTCAGACCTACCAAAAATCTGACCTCCAGATGAAGGCTTGCATTTGAGGGAAGGTGATAATTGTGTCCCCTGACTCTTAATAGCTTTATCAGCTTTA
>PVIY010050104.1:0-16370 GCA_004026745.1 Myrmecophaga tridactyla
GGAAAAGAAAGACTATTATGAAATAGTCATGAGGCATTGCATATTAACATGTACCAATTAATGTGCCTTCAGAAGATTTCATTTACTTATTAATTAAGGGAACAGACATAGTCCCTAAGACCCCAAAAAAAGACTCAACAATGATGCAAAACACAATTTATGTCCTACTCTAATTGCTGTGTAAAAGAGTTCTCTTCAAACATAGCCTCCATGAAACACTCCCTTAGGCAAAATGTCCATTAATTCTGATGGCTCCCATGAAAGCTTTGTCTCATTAATAGATGCATTTAAACTTTATAAAAAGAGAAACTTCCATGCCTGATGGTTTTTCCCTTTATCTTTAATGGAGTCTCATTGTAATGCAGTCTTCAAGGTCAATACCAACCAGCTGCCTTTGTGATGATGGATTAAAATATGGGTCTTATGGGAGGCAGTTAAAGAAATCTTATAATATTGACTCCAAAATGTGCTTTCTTTTACATGATTGTTAGATGGGGATTGCAGCACATGAAGATAACACCCAAATACAATGTGATCTTGAGGAGACAAACATCTGAGAAGACAGGCAACACACAAACTAGTTTACAAAGTTCAAGGGGCTGGCTGAAAATCAAAGCTAATGTAAGAGCCAAGGAGACAGTTTACAAACTATCATTTCCAGTAGTTCAAATAAAAATTGGGACCCCAATTTGCTAGTGCTTCCAGAATGCAATATTCCAGAAATTGAATGGCTTTTATAAAGGGGATTTATTAGGTTACAAGTTTTGATTCTTAGGCCTTAAAAATGTCTGAACTGGGCATCCAGAGAACAATACTTGACTCCAAAGAAAGGCCAATGTCTATCACATGGGAAGGCATGTGGCTAACATCTGCTGGTCCTTGTTCCTGGTTCCACTGCTTTCCAGCTTCTGATTCCAGTGGCTTCTTCTCTAAGCATCTCTTGGCCTTCACTTGAGTTCCCTGGAGCAAAACTCTGGGTTCTGGCTTGCCATCTCATGGGATGGCATGTGGTGACATCTGATGGGCACTGCATTTCCAAACATTCATGTCTAAGCATCTGCCCTCTGTTGGTAATCCAAGCATCTCCAAATGTCTGTGTCTGTGTCAGCTCTAGTTCTTGTCAGCTCTCTCAGCTCCTGGCATCTCCTGGGGCTCCTGTAATTTCCAAATGTCCATGTCGGCATCTGCATCTGAGGCTTCTCCAAAATATTTCCCCTTTGAAAAGACTCCAGTAAACTAACCAAGATCCCCTTTAAACGGGCAGGATCACATCTCCATCTAATCAAAAGGTCACACCCACAAATGAGTATGTCATATCTCCATGGAAACAACCTAATCAAGTGGTTCCACTCTATAATATTAAATCAGGATTAAAGGGCATGACTTTTCTGGGTTACATAACAGTTCCAATCCAGCACACCAGGTATAAAATTCAAAATAAGGGGGCGGGCCACGGTGGCTCAGCAGACAGGAATGCTCGCCTGTGATGCCAGAGGACCCGGGTTTGATTCCCGGTGCCTGCCCATGTTAAAAAAAATAAATAAATAAGGAGACACCAAGGGGTTAGGGTCCATCAATTGGGGATAGAACATGAGAGGAAAGAAACACATATACACACATCGTTTAAGAAAGAAAATCGATTACATTTCCATTACAACTAGTTATAGACGCTATTTGAACTCTATTCTAGGCAATGAAGTAAATATTTAATAAAGAACATGAAACTTCCAAATCTGCAGCCTGAAGATCTCTATAGGCTCTTTCCCTAGCAAAAAAAACCAAAACTGGTAAAAAAAAAAATGTTTAAAAAAACACTTAAGAATCTGAAAAATGTCCTAAGAACATTAATCAAAGGAAGAAACACTCATTCAAGAAAATCTACTAAATTTCAGTGAGAACAGTGATCATTTATTGTACTTGATCCAGGACTAACTCCCTCCCTTATTCTCCCCATCTAGCCACGCAGGACTGAAACTGCACTCTGGGTGCAATAACCAAGAAAATGGGACTCCCTCACCTTCCAGCTCACAGTCATAGGCTGCAATATCTTCCTGGACAGCTGCCAGCATTTTCCATCCCCACCCCAGTTCCTTGTTAGAGAGGATAAATTTCAAGTGAGTGTGCCCAAGAGGGGGCTCTACTGTCACCAAACCCCCATCCATAGAATGGAACACCAAATTAGAGACAGTAGGCCAAGAATACTGGGGTATTGATTATACTTAACCCAGCTCACTCATTTGGCAGAGGTTCCAGACCAGAAGAGGCAAGAAAAAACCCTGCTAATAAACCAGGATGTCACTCCAAAACAAGTAGAACACCAAAGTAGTAATATAGAGAGCTACCAGAGTTAAGACAGACTCTAAGGTCAGAATGCTATGAAGCTCTTCCCAAGTGAACTCAATTTGAAACAGAATGTGAGGAAGCTCAAGATTAAGGGCACTCCAAAGGCAACAGAGTTATGTGGTAAGCAATTAAGAGGAGGCTGGTAACTTCATTAAACTATGAAGATAAACTAGGTCAGCAAGGAACCAGGAACAGTAACAGCTCAAAAAGGCCTCCAGGGATCAGAACAAAACTCAAGGACAAGCCTCAAAAATAACCCGGACGCAAAATAAGCCAGAAACAGAAGAGCAAATATTGTATGGGTCTCATTCAGAAAATGCTTATAAGAAAACAGGAGCCTAGATTGTAGGCTCTTATGGCAGTCACATTTAGTCCGGAGCAGTAATTGTTATTTCTGGATTTTGAGAGGCTCTTTTACATATGTATAACCTGGTATTTAGATACAAGAACAAAGCCAACCAGGTCGAAATTAAGGTAATTCAGAACACAGGGATAAGGAAGACATTGTCTACATTTTTAAAACTCACCTACTCTTTGACACCAAAGAAAGAAAGGTTTATTTTGTTCAGAAACTAAATTTTCTGTAGCACATAATCTAACTCAACCTGTCTGGATACTCATTTAAACAACTGAAACACAGGGAGCCCAGAGTAAGAATGAGGCCCTTTAATACTGTATAGTTTAATGTGATGCCTAGATACATCCCAGAGTATATTAAGCAGATAATCAAAAAGTATTGGCAAAGTCCCTTGAGGGATGGCAGAAAAATTACTGAACTATTAAACTTTACCACCAGGGAAACCCCTGGTAGTGTGCCAAACATTAGGGACACTCAAATCAATAGGCCAAACCCTTGATCCTGAGGCTTACTCTTGTGAAGCTTATGTAGGTAGCGGAGAAGCTTAGCCTACCTATAGGTATGCCTAAGAGTTACCTCAGGAGGACCTCTTCTGTTGCTCAGATGCGGCCTCACTCTCTATAAGTCCAACTCTGCAAGTGAAATCATTGCCCTCTCCTCTATGTGGGACATGATATCCAGGGGTGAAAGTCTCTCTGGTGGCATGGGAGATGACTCCCAGGGATGAGTCTGGCCCTGCCACCATAAGAACAATACCATCCTGACCAAAAGGGAGAAAAGAAGTGTAACAATTAAGATACCAGTGGCTGAGAGAGTTCAAATAGAGTCAAGAGGCTACTCTGGAGGTCACTCTTATGCAAGTTTCAGTTAGGCATTGCTACTTATCATAACTTGTCAAACACCAACCAAAACCATTCCAGTCAATCCTAAAGAACACCGAGGGCAATACATAAGATTCTACCACGGTTCCATGCACTAGGGTAACTTTCCAGTAACCTACAACCTCCAGATGGGTCCCTGGACCAGGTAAGCCCTGAAATGCAGAGGGCCAGCCTCTCCAGAACATCAGCTAGTTCCATATCCCTAACCCATATTATCAACAGCCCCTTCAAACATGAAAAAGTTAGAGTGGGCATAGCTCAAATACCCCTAAAGGGTAAGAGAAAGATCAAAGTTGATGGTGGGGTTACATAGAGAAGGTCGGGTTTAACAAATGAGTACGATTGCTGAATTATTATATTGATATTTCTTTTAGTCTCCAGTATCTTAGAGCAGCTAGAAGTAAAAACCTAAAATTGTGGAATAGTAACCCATACCAAACTCTGAAATCTGTTCTACAACTAATTGTTGTACTGTACACTGAAATTTACCGCTTTTTTGTGTATATATATTATTTTTCACAAAAAAGAAAAACGTCGACTGTAAAAATATATTTATTCCTTCTAGCCTCCTATAGTCTGGAGCAGCAAGAATGAAAAATCTGAGATGATGATATGGTAGCCACTGACAAACTCTGGGATCTGTCCTATGGCTACTTGTTGAAGAGTGCTTTGAAAACTATTTCTTTTTTCTTTCTTTGCTTTGTATGTATGTTATATTATACAATAAAAAAAAAGTTTAAAAATAAATAAACAAATAACCTACAAGGAAGCAAGAATTTAATTAGATCAGACTATGGAATAATTTATAGCCCAAAGGATGGACAATAAAAAAAAAAGAGCAACAAACCAGACATTAGTAGAGTTTAGCAACTATGTTTGATAAGAAAAAAGGCAGACAGCATGACAGAAAGACAGTCAGAGAATACTGCTATAGTGACTATCATTCAGGGTGACTGCCACGTACCAAGATGGACCTCTCAGGAGCAACATCATGGGCTTTGCAAAACAGAAGAAAGAAAATTCACTAAAATAGACCAGCCAAGTCACAAACAAATAAATAAGCAAAGAACACCAAGGCCTGAGGAGGTAGGAGAGAGAATCAACATCTAGGGTTGATAAAATGTATGATCTGAAAGGTACTGTTTTCAACAACAAAAAAAACTTATGTGGACAGTTTAAATGAACACCATAAGTGCTTGGAACCTTGAGT
This sequence comes from Myrmecophaga tridactyla, assembly GCA_004026745.1. Classification (NCBI taxonomy): domain Eukaryota; kingdom Metazoa; phylum Chordata; class Mammalia; order Pilosa; family Myrmecophagidae; genus Myrmecophaga; species Myrmecophaga tridactyla. The sequence continues at coordinate 4,793 of PVIY010050104.1, forward strand.
AGGGCATGAGATTTTGTAGGTTTGTCCAAATTGATGCCTTGATAAATCCCAGAAGGATTTGAACAGGGAATAAAAAAGTATTTGCAAAGTCCCCTTGGAAGAATGGGGAGAAAGGGGGAAAATTCAACTTCCCCAAGTGGAAAATTCTTCATATTCTCACAAGCAGTGGGGACAACCAAAGCAAAGGGCTGAGCCCCCAATCTTGGGGTTTGTTCATATGAAACTTAATCCCACAAAGGATAGGCTAAACCTACTTAAATTAGGCCTATGAGTCACCCCCAAGAGAACCACATTTTAGGGATTTGTGATTACTATAGTGTGCTGGTTTGAAAGGATTTATGTACCCTACAAAAACCATGTTTTAACCCTAATCAATCTTTTGGGAGCAACCATTTCTTCTAATCCTATTCAGTACCATAGGTTGGAAACTTGATTGGGTTATCTCTACAGAGATGTGACTCACCCAATTGTGGGTATGAATGCTTGAGTAGAGGGACATGTGACTTCACTCATTCCAAATGGGTCTTGATTAGCTTACTGGAATCCTTTAAAGAGGAAGCATTTTGGCGAAAGCTTTAGAACAGCAGAGAACCCATGCCACGAGAGACCTTTGGAGATGAAGAAGGTATATGCCCATGAGGGAGCTTCCTGAAGAGGTCTGGAGAAGCTAGTAGACGTCTCCAGGTTTGCCAGGTGCCTTCCAGTTGGGAGAGAAACCCTGAACTTCATCAGCCTTTCTTGAGTGAAGGGAACCTCTTGTTGGTGCCTTAATTTGTATATTTTTATAGACTTGCTTTAATTAGGATATTTTCTTGGCTTTAGAACTATAAATTAGCAACTTATTAAATTCCCTTTTTTATAAGCCATTCCATTTCTGGTATATTGCATTCCAGCAGCTAGCAAACTAGAACATATAGTTAGTTTGAGTGCTAGAGTTTCCCAAAAGTTAACACGGACAAATAGTCACAATTTGGGGGGTAATATATTATGTATTAGAATTTCTAAATATCCACCCAAATTACAGTTTCCTCTAGGAATTCTTTCAATTTTGTAAAATTCTACTCAAATTCCTACAAGTTATCAAGGTTTTGCTCCTTTATTCCTTTTCTCTACCCTGTAACAGATGGCTCTACCTCTACCACAACTGAGGAACCAAGAGAAGAGAAAAGAGCCAATAGTCACAGAAGTACAAGAGCCAGGAGAAAGGTTTGATAGTCACTAATGATTCCTGGATCACTATTTTCACTACATAAAAAGACCATTTAGAAGTCATATGTAAACAAAGTGACAATTTCCAGACTATGAAAATCCAAATCCATATGGATAATTATAGAAAAATCATAGGCTACCTTTCCCAGATGGATATTTATAGCTTCCTGGTAACCCAGGTGGCTAGGAAGGCTTAGATGGCTCCTTTCATTGCCCTAAAATCCTTAAGGGAAATTACTTTGTTTAGGTGTTTTAAGTTATTTAAAATAATGGCACTTAATATACTTAACATTCTACCACATAGTTAACATTCATAATTTCCAATCCTAAAAACCTTATAAAGTAAATACTGGTTTATATATTTATACAATTAAGGAAAATGAGCTAAAAGAGGTTGAGGAAATGGAAAACACCATGCCATTAGTATTTATAAAAACTGATATCGGCCTAGTTCTGTCATTCTACAACCTACTTATATTATACTATACCACCCAATGCAATAAGTTTTTCTCACTAAATCTAAATTTTAAATTGCAAACTAGTGTCTATTATGTTATTTATAGAATTTTACCTGGTAATATTTAAAAAAATCACATTCAAGAAGGTACAATAGGTGTTTTTTATCCTATGTTTATTTTATTGTCCTCTCAAGGTGATTCACTATAAGGTATGCCAAAATATTTTATGGTTGTTTGCACTAGTAAATAAAACACCTCTGAAAATTCACAACACAAAATATGACCACAAAGTGACTTTGGAGATATCACTTAGACAATGTTCAGATAACTGCATGTGCTGGTTTGAAGCTGTTATGTATCCCAGAAAAGCCCATGCTCTTTTAATCCATTCTAGTGGGTGCACACATATTGTGCATGGCATTGTTTGGTTAGGTTGATTAAATTGCAATGTGATCTACCCAATTCAAGGTAGGTCTTAATCCTTTATTGAAGCTTTTTATGAGAGGATAAAAGACAGAAATACAGAAAGAGAGAGCTTAGAGAGAAAGAAAGAAAGCCACTGGAATCAAAAGCTGAAAGTAAAAGAACCCTGGAGCGGGCGGGCCACGGTGGCTCAGCAGGCAGAATGCTCGCCTGCCATGCCAGAGGACCCGGGTTCGCTTCCCGGTGCCTGCCCATGTAAAAATAAAAATAAAATAAAATAAAAGAACCCGGGAGCAAAGAAGCAGCAGATGCCAGTCACGTGCCTTCTCATGGAACAGAGGAACCCCAGCTGCAGCAGCCTCTCCTCAGAGACGGTATCCTTCTCTTGATGCCTTAATATGGACATTTTCATGGCTTAGAACTGTAAATTTGTAAACTAATAAATCCCCATTGCAAAAGCCATCCCACTTTTGGTATACTGCATTCTGGCAGCTTTAGCAAACTGAAATATTCCATATTTAATTTTATTAATTAAGGTTTCATTCATAAAAATATTCTGATGATATCATTACTATATTCTTCTCCAAATAGCTCATATTATATTGCAATAAATGACTAAAGCAAAAGACATATTTCAGAACAGTTTCACAATCTATAATACTAGAAACTTCCTAAAACAAATTATAATGCCTATTTTAAGTAATTTGACTTTTAAATAAAAATTCAGCAAATGAGTAGTATTTGTTTCTTTTAACCATTCTCAGAAGTATAAACACTTACCCCATGCTCTTTAGCAGCTGTGACAACTTTAAGGAGGTCATCTTCCTCAACAAATGGTCTTACAGCATCATGGATAATCACTACTTCTGGCTTAGACAGCTTAGAGTTGGGCTTATCTCCTGCAAGTGCTTTTAGTCCATTGAAAATTGACCTATGGCGGGTTACTCCAGCTTCGACTAATGAGATGTCTTTATGCTGGTACCTCTGGATAATACCCTCCATTGCTTCCATGTTCTCTCCAGTTACTGCCACAACAATGTTCTTTATCCAACATACTCTAAAAGGAAAATATATATGCATTTCACATAAATTGAATCACAGACATCTAAAGTTAAGCTAATAAAAAACTGAATTTCTAGTAAATACCAGTATATCTACATAGGGAGATAGAAACTAAAAATTGTAACTAAATAAGTTTTATGCTTTAGGGTTCCAATTGATGAAAAAGTTAAAAAATAGTATTTCACCCTATATATAGATGTAGATGCTCTTCACACTCTATGTATAGATTGAGCATTTCAAGATATATATCCCAGATATTTCTGACTTAAAAGTTAAATTTGAACAATGAGAACACTAATCAAGAGATTGCAAGAACACAATATAATAGGAATATGATTTTTAAAAGTGATCTTTTTAAAAGTAATTTTCCTTAATGGAACAGAAATAACTCAAAGCACTTTTGAATTCCAAAAGCTAATTGTTGCAAGGGGCTGTCACTAAATGGGATAGTGAGATGGAACTATGTGATGTTCTGGAGAGGCTGGGGCCTCTAGTTTCAGGACTTATCTAGTCCAGGGACCCATCTGGAGATTGTAGGTTTCTGGAAAGTACTCTAGTGCATGGAACCCTTGTGGAATCTTATATATTGCCCCAGGTGTTCTTTAGGATTGGCTGGAATGGTCCTGGTTGGGGTTTGGCAGGTTTATGATAGGTAGCAAGGTCTAACTGAAGCTTACGTAAGAGCAACCTCCAGAGTAGCCTCTCAACTCTATTTGAACTCTGTCACTGATAATTTATTAGTTACACTTATTTTCCCCCTTTTGGTCAGAATAGAATAATTGATCCCATGGTGCCAGGACAGGATTCATCCCTGGGAGTCATCTCCCATGCCACCAGGGAGATTCTCACGCCTGGATGTCATGTCCCATGTACAGGGGAGGGCAATGATTTCACTTGCAGAATTGGGCTAAGAGAGAGTAAGGCCACATCTGAGCAACAAAAGAAGTCCTGCAGAAGTAACTCTTTGGCATACCTATAGGTAGGCTAAGCTTCTCAGCTACCTACATAAGCCTCACAAGAGTAAGCCTCAAGATCAAGGGCATGGCCTATTGATTTGAGTGTCCCTAAAGTTTGACACAGTATCAGGGGATTTCCTGATGGTAAAGTTAAGTAGTTCCACATTTTTTTCTCCCATCCCTCAAGGGACTTTGCCAATACTTTTTGATTATCTGCTTAATATACTCTAGGATTTATCCAGGCATTGCATTAGGCTATAGAAGATTAAAGGGCTCCTTTCTTATTTTGGGCTCCCTGTGTTTCAATTGCTTGAACACATTTTTCAAGAGATGGAAGAGTGACCTGAAAACTACTGAATAATAAAAAAGTAGTATCTACTTTCTTTACTGAAACATAAAAATTAACAATTGGTTTCTTCGGTCGATAGTTAATCTCCTACCTACTATTTTAAATAAACCCTTATCACAAGTCAACACCCTATTCTGCTTGTGACTATCAAAATACTAGACTGGTGAACAAAACCAAGAACTACTTTATAGGAAAACTGCCTTTGATTTTAAGCAGGGTCCAGGAGAGCATGAATGTGGAGTACCCAACCAGCATGAAACAGACCAAGATGACATTCAGTAAGAAAGTGGAGTCTGTACTGAGATCTAAGAGGTGAGTGGCAGGTAAGCAGACAAAGAGGTTTGGGGGAAGAGAGGAATAGTCCCAGGAGAAATCACAGCAAGGTCCTCAGGGCCTAGAAGGAAGTGGACCTGGAGATCCATGAACAAAGGGGAGAGATGCCCAAGAAGAGACTGGAGAACTAGGCAAGCCATGATAGGGGTCTTAGCCTTTAACCCTAATAACAACTGGAAGCAAGAGAAAAGGCTTTAAGCACAGAAGTATATTTACATTTAAAAAAAATTACTCCCCACCCTCACCATGTTCTAGGCACTGTTCTATGACAAGATGAGAGCCCTGGTAGGTAGAAAATAATGGACCCCAGAAGATGTTCACATCCAAATTCCTGAAACCCAAAAATATGTTACCATATTTGGCAAAAGGATTGTACAGATATGATTATGTTAAGGATCTTGAGATGGAAAAGGTATCCTGGATTATCCAAGTGGATCTAACAAAACCATGGTGGTCTTTATAACAGAGAGGCTAGACGGTGAGAAAGGAAATGTAAGGATGGGGGCTTAGGTCAGAGTGATCCAGGTCCAAAAGCCAAGGAATGAGGACAGCTTCTCGAAACTAGAAAAGGCAAGGAAATGGATTCCCCTCTAGAATCTCCAAAAGAAATGCAACACTTAATTTTAGCTCAATGAAACTGATTCTGTACTTCTGACTACAGAACTTTAAGATAATAAATATTTGTTGTTTCAGACTACTAAGTTTGTGATAATTTGTTAAAGCAGCAGTGGGGGAATAACACAAGAATATAAATTTTATTCTGGCTATAAGGTAGAGAATGGATTGGGTAGGGAAGTAAGAACACAGAGAGATTAGGTAGGAGGCTGCTACATATAGTCTTGACAAAACAACGATTGCAGTTGTGCTGGTTTGAAAGGATGTATGTACCCTAGAAAAGCCTTGTTTTAATCAAAATCCCATTTTGTAGAGGCAGAATAATCCCTATTCAATACTGTATGTAATTAGATCATCTCCCTGAAGATGTAACCTAATCAAGAGTGATTGTTAAGATGGATTAGGGGAGATGTGTCTCCACTCATTGCTTACTAGAGTCCTATAAAGGAGGAAACATTTTGAAGAACGAGAGATTCAGAGAGAGCAGAGAATGCTGCAGCACCACGAAGCACAGTATCCACGAGCCAGTGACATTTGGAGATGAAGAAGGAAAATGCCTCCCGGGGAGCCTCATGAAACCAGAAGCCAGGAGAGAAAGCAAGCAAATGATGCCATGTTCCCATGTGCCCTTCCAGCTGAGAGAGAAGCCCTGACTGCATTCGCCATGTGCCTTCTCACCTGAGAGAGAAACCCTGAATGAACTTTATTGGCCTTCTTGAACCAAGGTATCTTTCCCTGGATGCCTTTGATTGGACATTTCTATACATTTGTTTTAATTGGGACATTTTCTCAGCCTTAGAACTATAAACTAGCAACTTACTAAATTCCCCTTTTTAAAAGCTGTTCTGTTTCTTGTATATTGCATTCCAGCAGCTAGCAAACTAGAACAGTAGTCTATCAGATGGAGTTTTAAAATGGGATTTACGAGATTATTAAAGAGGCAAATAATCTATATGAGTCAGTAGGAAAGAGTCACAAAATAAACCAAGTGCCACATATATAAAGTAGCAATAGGTAACAATAATTAAACTCATACTATGCTTTAAACATTTTTCATTTTCTAACTCATATAATCCTCACAACAACCATGAATTTGATTCAATTACCCCTTTTTATATATAGGAAAACTGAGACACAAAATGGTTTCCCAGGGTTTAACAGCTCATAAGTGACAAAGCTGGGACTTGAATCCAGGCAGTTTAGTTCTGGTGTCCATGTTCTTAACCACCTATAGACAGACTCCTATATAACATGGGAAACAAACCAGAAAGATAGCTGAATATATAAATACGTTATACTTTATTTTTCTACATCATCATCTTAATTACTAAAGGACATGAAATAGAAAGCATATTTTTACCCTTTTCCATCATGACAATTCATTGTTCTATTTTATTTCATCTAAATTGTAGGCTCCATGATAGCAAGGACAGTGTGTACTCTGTCTATTGCTTTACAACTAATACCTAGTAGGTGCTCAATAAATATCTGTTGAATGAATAAATGACCATGGTCCATCTCATCTACCAGGAGCAGTGTAACATCTCACAACAAAGCATAGCCTCAAGGAATATGAGAACAAAAGAAGCTCTCCTCATAGCTAGTTAACTACTCCTCATTAATGACTAACAATGAGAAAAAAAAATTTTAATGAAAATAGCTTTCCCTATGCAGTGTGGTTTTGTTGGCTGTTTTATTTCTTGTTGTTCCTTTCTTTATTCCTATGTCTAAATTCTAAGACCCCTTGAAGGCCAGAATTGCTTTTATGTTTTATCCAACCTCTGGGGACTTCAATTACAAGCAAACAAAAACAATGCAGTAACACTCACAGAATTCCAAATAACAAAATATGTAGTAATCTTTACAGGCAATAAAAAGGATTCTGGAAGTAAATGGAATGTGAGCTGCTCTTTGTTTTGTAGGCCACCATCCCCCAACTCTTTCATTGCAAATTTAAGAGTTGGTAGAATTTACAGCACCTTACTTAAGCAAAGTCCTTAGTAAGTAACAAGTGGCAGTTCTTCAGGCTCTCCTAAATATGGGTTTTCCCCCATGTTTTGTCTCCACTGCCATGGCAATAATCCAGGCAGTCCTCTGGCCCTAAATGATTACACCAGCCAATTATCTGGTCTCCTGTTTCACATCTTACCCCTACACAATCCATTTTCACCACTTCAGTATGGTCTTCCTCAAGTGCAAATGTAATGGCATATCCTGTAAACTCTAGAACAAGCTCCTTCAAAACCTAATCCCAGCCTACAAGCAAAGTGCATCACTTTGCATATGCTGCTTTCTTTGTCATTTAACACAGTCCCAACTTTATCTCTTTCCCTATCCCCACTTACTCCTGGCTAAATACTATTTGTTCTTCAGCTCTCAGTTCACCTGTGGCCTCTTCCAGGAAGCTTTTCCTGACCGCCATTCTGTGTGCCACATCCCTGCTTTCTGTTCCATAGTATTCTGTCTTATCAATCATCACACTGTTTAATTTTCCATTTCCCCTACTAGGCTGCCTATTCATAGAAAACAAAGACTACACCCCAGGACTTGGTATTTGAAAACTTTTAATAACAGCAGGTGAAACAACAGTTAACATGTATGGAATGTTTGTTAGGTGTCATCAACTGTGAAGAGCATTTTGCCTGCAATATCTAACCATCACATCAATTTAAGAGGAACGTCACTTGTCAAAAATATTCAGCTGTATATTAATTTGATATCACATTCAGTTTTCAATAGAGAAGTCAGAAGTACCAAGAGACTGAATTAAAAAAAAAAAAAAAAAAAGACAAGGGCCAACAACATATAAAACTAGAACTCTGACCCACAATCTTAGCAACCATTCCAGAAAACCAAACTATTATCTACAATCACCAGTCCAGGCATCTAAACTACAATCCCTGTAACAATTTGCTTAAAATAGCCTGGGCTGAATCAATAACTGACTGCTTCTCTCAGTTTCTAACGCTTGTAATTTAGGACCAATCAAAGAGAGCTAAATATGATCCCCTAACCAATGACAGAATGTTCCCCCTTCTAATTGGCCCACCTCCAGTTTCTCCAAGCCAACAGCCTCCAAATAGAGAATACCAGAAGTCTTCCTTATAAAGCTCTCCTCCTCCTCTGCCAGCCTTGAGTCTCTGCCAAAGGCAAGTGATGGTGACTGAACCCCTTGTTATAGAAAGCACTGAATAAATAGTCTTTGCTTACTCTCATTTGCGTGTTCTTCATACATTTCCACAGTAAATGCTCAATTAAATCACTAATGCAGGAGATTAATTTTTACCCTAAATTATTCACTTGTCCCTTTTAATAGTATATTTCATCAGAAAAAGTCACTTAAAAACAAATTTTAAAGCTATAATGTTGCTATTTCTAATGAAAATATACATTGAATTAAATCCTAAAATACAGAAGAATTAAGAAGAAAGATGATTGGATATTGTTTGGCATAGAACAGTCATTCAAATATTTGTTGTATGAATTAATGAATGAACCCCCAAAGGTAAATCCTAGTATTACTGATATGCCTTAAAATAGCTATAAAACAATTTTATACACCCTATAAAATAGAGAGCAGTCTAGGTAGATGCAAATAATACCTGTGACCTTAGATGATTTTAAAAAATTATATGTGGCTCTAAGTGAAACCAGTGATTTAAACCAGTGTTTCTCAAACTGCAATTGCTTCTCAAACTGAAGATTTCAGAGCTCATTAATATGCCATTAAATCAGTTTAGTAAGTTTATATCAAGAGTTTTTAGTAAATGAAATAGAAATAAACTGAATACAAAAATTAGAATGCATTGCACATAAGAAGGATAGCACTGTTTTCATGAAATTTTCTTTCAAATATCTCCTATCACAGGTTACAATAAAAAAAAGTTTGGAAACTATTTTTAGACCACTCACAAAAGATAACAGACTCATCATTCTATTTTGTTCAGCAACCCAGAATACTCTAATATCCACAAACCTCTATAAGTACCGTTTATATTTCAAATGATTTATTCAAATTCTTTTCTAGTCATAGAATTCAAAGACATTCACAGTATCAAAATTTAGTAATACAGAATCATGGATTGAAAAAGCCCTTAAGTACCTCACACAGTTCCTAATGAACAAATATTTGCTGAATAAATTCATCTGGTCTACCCCTTTCACTGCAGCTAATCCATACTTAACCTCCTGTAGCTCAACATGATTCTATCAGGTTGTCCTGAATGTTTCCTTCCTAGCACATTCCACAGGCAAATACAAAGCTACCCCTAAGTCTCATTATATCTACAGACATTTTGAGGAAGAAATATATCTCGGATGTTATTTTTCTCAGAGTAGCATAACTACTGCTAACAGGAATACTCTGATCAGTTTAATAAGATATGTTGAAAATAGAACATTAAAGAACAGATGGACATGCAAGCCTTACTAATACCTCCAAAGTGTCCTCAGCCAGGCTGAAGAAGTTTGGCCCTGAAGGCTATGACAGCTGCTCCCCTCCATCACAGCCTTCATGGAAATCTGGCCTCTGAATTATACTGTGGCCATAATTTGTAGATTGCCATATCTCCATTCCCACCCTGATATTTTAGTAGCAAAATATGGAGTTGCCAACCTGTCTGGATAGATCATTTAAACAATCCAAATACAGGGAGCCCAGAATCGGAATGAGGGCCTGTAATCCTGTATACTTAATGTCATGCCCAGATACATCCTGGAGTATGTTAGGCAGATAATTAAAAAGTATTGGCAAAGCCCCTTGAGGGAGGGGAGAAAAAATCTGGAACTATTAAACTTTACCATTAGGGAAACACTCAGATACTATGCCAAATATTAGGAACACCCAAATCAACAGGCCAAGCCTTTGATCTTGAGGCTTGTTCTTGTGAAGCATATGTATGTAGTAGAGAACTTCAGCCTACTTATAGGTATGTTTAAGAGTCACCTCTGGAGGACCTCTTTGGTTGCTCAGATGTAGTATTTCTCTCTTTAAGCTCAACTCTGCAAGTGAAACCATTGCCCTCCCCCCTACATGGGACATGACATACAGGGTTGAAAGTCTCCCTGGCAGTGTGGGAGATGACACCCAGGGATGAGTCTGGCCCTGGCACCATAGGATCAACACTACCACCCTGACCAAAAGGGAGAAAAGGAGTGTAACAAATAAGGTATCAGTGGCTGAGAGAGTTCAAATAGAGTCGAGAGGCTACACTGGAGGTCACTCTTACATATGCTTCAGTTAGATACTGCTACCTATTGTAACTTGCCAAACCCCAACCAAAACCATTTCTGACAATCCTAAAGAATACCTAGGGCATTATATAAGATTCCACAAAAGTTCCATGGACTAGGGTAACTTTCCAGAATCCTACAACCTCCAAATGGGTCCTTGGATCAGATACGTCCTGAAATGCAAAAGGAGCCAGCCCTTCCAGAACATCAACTAGTTCCATTCTCCTATTCCATATTATTGACAGCCCCTACCAACATGAAAAAGTTAGAATGGGCATAGCCAAAATTCTCCTAAAGACTGGGAGAACGATCAAAGGTAATGGTGGAGTTATACAGAGGTCAGGCTTGACAAATGAGCACAAGTGCTGAATTATCATACTGATATTTCTTTTAGTCTCCAGTATCTTAGAGCAGCTAGAAATAAAAACCTAAAATTGTGGAATTGTAACCCATAACTAAACTCTTGAAATCTGTTCCACAACTAATTACTGTGATGTAGTTTGATGTAGTTTGAAATTTATTGTTTTTACATATGTTATTTGAAGAGAAGGAGGAATATAACAGACAAGATAGGATTTAACAAATGAGTATGACTACTGAATCATCATACAGATATTTCTGTTGGTCTCCAGTGTCTTCATTAGCTAGAAGAAAAAGTGAAAAACTGTGGAACTGTAACTGATACTAAACTTTAAAATCTGTCCTATAACTACTTGTTAAAAAAAATGTATTTGGAAATTTATTGCTTTTTTGTACATATCTTACATTTCAAAATAAAAAAATTTTTTAAAAAAACTTTAAAAAGGATAGCTCCTGATTGTCTAGTCTCCTTATGCTGGTCCATGAAGGTTTCTAGCCATCATGCCCCAGCCAAACCCTCCTGACCTTATCTCTCTTAAAGTATCCTCATGGGGTATATTGGGAACTGAATACAAATTTCT
>PVIY010050105.1:0-16382 GCA_004026745.1 Myrmecophaga tridactyla
TGGGTCACAAAGCAAGTCTCAAAAAATTTAAAAAGATTGAAATCATACAAAACACTTTCTCAGATCATAAAGGAATGAAGTTGGAAATGAATAATAGACAGAGGGCCAGAAAATTCACAAATATATGGAGGCTCAACAACGCACTCTTAAACAACCATCGGGTCAAGGAAGAAATTACAAGGGAAATGAGTAAATATTTTGAGGCAAATGAAAATGAAAACACAGCATATGAAACTTTACGGGCTGCAGCAAAGCCAGTGGTAAGAGGGAATCTGATTGTCCTATGTGCCCATATCAAAAAAGAACAAAAAGCAAAAATGGCGGAATTAACTGTTCACTTAGAAGAACTAGAGAAAGAACAGCAAACTAACCCTAAAGCAAGCAAAAGGAAAGAAATAACAAAGATTAGAGCAGAAATAAAATGAAATTGAGAACATGAAAACAATCGAGAAAATCAACAAAACCAGAACTTGGTTCTTTGAGAAAATCAATAAGATTTATGGACTCTTATTTAGGTTGACAAAAAGAAAAAGAAACAGGATGCAAATAAATATGACCAGAAATGGAAGAGGAGATATAACCACTGACTCCAAAGAAATAAAGGAGGTAAGGAAAGGATACTATGAACAACTTTATGCTAATAAACTAGACAATGTAGATGAAATGGACAACTTCCTAGAAGGGCATGAACAACCAACATTAACTTGAGAAGAAATTGATGACCTCAACAAATCAACTACAAGCAAAGAAATTGAATTAGTCATAAAGAAGGAACTAAAAAAGAAAAATCCAGGTCCAGATGGCTTCACATGTGAATTCTACCAAACATTCAAGAAAGAATTAACACCAATCCTGCTCAAACTCTTCAAAAACATTGAAGAGGAGGGAAAGCTACCTAGCTCATTCTATGAAGCCAACATCACACTCATACCAAAGCCAGACAAAGGTACTACAAGAAAAGAAAATTAAAGACCAATCACTCTAATGAATATAGATGCGAAAATCCTCAACAAGAATCCAGCAGCACATTAAAAGAATTATACACCATGACCAAATAGGATTCATTCCAGGTATGCAAGGATGGTTCAACATATGAAAATTAATTAATGTAATACACCATATCAACAAATCAAAGCAGAAAAACCACATGATCATCTCGATTGATGCAGAAAAGACATTTGACAAATCCAACATCCTTTCTTGTTGAAAACACTTGAATGGCTAGGAATAGAAGGGAACTTCCTCAACATCATAAAGGGAAAATATGAAAAACCCACAGCTAACATCATCCTCACTGGTGAAAAACTGAAAACGTTTCCCCTAAGATCAGGAACAAGACAAGGATGTTCACTATCACGATTGTTATTCAACATTGTGTTGGCAGAGCAACGAGACAAGAAAAAAGAAATACAAGGCATCAAAATTGGAAAGGAAGAAGTAAAATTCTCACTACTTGCAGATGATATGATACTGTATGTCAAAACCGTGAAAAATCCACAGAAGAACTACTACAGCTAAGAAATGAGTACAGCAAAGTGACAGGTTACAAGATCAACACTCAAAAATCTGTAGTGTTTATATACACTACTAATGAACAATCTGAGGGGGAAATCAAGAGAAAATAATTCCATTTACAATTGCAACCAAAAGAATAAAATATTTAGGAATAAATTTAACTAAGGATACAAAATATCTATACAAAGAAAACTACAAGAAATTGCTAAAAGAAATCACAGAAGACCTAAATAAATGGAAGGGCATACCATGTTCATGGATTGGAAGACTAAATATAGTTAAGATGTCAATTCTACCTAAATTGATTTATAGATTCAATGCAATACCAATTAAAATCCCAAAAACTTACTTTTCAGAAATAGAAAAACAAATAATCAAATTTATCTGGAAGGGAAGGGTGCCCTGAATAGCTAAAAATATCCTGAGAAAGAAAAATGAAGTTGGAGGTTTCATACTATCTGACTTTAAGGCATATTAGGAAGCTACAGTGGTCAAAACAGCATGGTACTGACATAAAGATAGATATTCTGACCAATGGAATTGAATACAGTGTTCACATATAGACCCTCTCATCTGTGTCTTTGATAAGACAGTTAAGCCAACTCACCTGGGATAGAACAGTCCCTTCAATAAATGGTGCCTAGAGAACTGGATATCCACATGCAAAAGAACGAAAGAGGATCCATATCTCACACTCTATACAAAAATTAACTCAAAATGGACTGAAGACCTAAACATTAGATCTAAGACCATAAAATTGTTATGAGAAAATGTAGGAAAATATCTTATAAATCTTATAATAGGAGGTGGTTTCCTAGATCTTACACCCAAAGCATGAGCATTGAAGAAAGACATAGATAAATGGGAACTCCTCAAAATTAAACACCTTTGTGCATCAAAGAACTTTGTCAAGAAATAAAAAGACAGCCTTCACAATGGGAGACAATATTTGGAAACAATATATCAGATAAGGCTCTAGTTTCCAGAATATATACGAAGACACTTTTCAAGTCAGCAACAGAAAGACAAACAACCCAATTACAAAATGGGCAAAAGACATGAATAGACACTTCTCAGAAGAGGAAATGCAAATTGCCAAAACACACATGAGAAGATGCTCAACTTCACCGGCTATTAGGGAAATGCAAATCAAAACCACAATGAGATATCATCTCACACCCACCAGAATGGCTATTATCAGTAAAATAGAAAGAATCAAGTACTGGAGAGGATGTGGAAAAAGAGGCACACTTATCCACTGTTGGTGGGACTTTAAAATGGTACAACTGCTGTGGAAGGCAATTTGTTGGTTCCTCAGAACCTAAGTATAGAATTGCCATATGATCCAGCAATACCATTGCTAGGTACCTACTCAGAGGACATGAGGGCAAGGACACAAATGGACATTTGCATACTGTTTATAGCAGCATTATTTACAATTGCCAAGAGATGGAAACAGCCCAAATGTCCATCAACAGATGAGTGGCTAAACAAGCTGTGGTATATATGTACAATGGAATATTACGCAGCTGTAAGACAGAATAAAATTATGATGTATGTAACAACATGGTTGGACCTTGAGGACATTATATTGAGTGAGATTAGCCAGAAACAAAAGGACAAATACTGTATGGTCTCACTGATATGAACCAACATTAATGAATGAACTTGGAGAATTTCAGTTAAGAACAGAGACTATCACAAGCTAGAAATAAGGTAGATATTGGGTAATTGCGCTGAAGGGATACCGAGTGTACAACAGGACTGACTGCAAAAATTCAGAAATGGATAAATCAATACTACCTAACTGTAATACAATAATGTTAGTACACTGAATGTAGCTGAATGTGAGAATGATAGAGGAAGGAGGGCTGGGGACACAAATGAAATTAGAAAGGAAGACAGATGATAAAGACTGAGATGGTATAATCTAGAAATGCCTAGAGTGTACAATAATAGTGACTAAATGTACAAATTTTAAAAATGTTTTGCATGAGGAAGAACAAAGGAATGTCAATATTGCAGGGTGTTGAAAGTAAATGGTACATATTTTAAAACTTTAACTTATGTGTGAGACTAAAGCAAACAATGTTTATTTGGTACAAAATTTATATTTTGACTAGTACATTTCCTAATATAACTTATATGGACAGTTTAATTGAATACCATAGATACATGGAACCTTGAGTAGGGTATGAGATTTTGTAAGTTTGTCCAGAGTGATGCCCTGATAAATCCCAGAGTGATTGGAACAGTGAATAAAAAAGTATTTGCAAAGTCCCCTTGCATAATGGTGAGAAAAAGGGAAAATTCAATTTCCCCATTTGGAGAAGGCCTGATATTCTCTCAAGCAGTGAGGATAACAAAATCAATCGTCCTAACCCTCAATCTTGGGGGTTCATATGACTCATATCCCCACAAAGGATAGGCTAAGCCTATTTAAAATCAGGCCTAAGAGTCACCCCCCAGAGAACCTCTTTTGTTGCTCAGATGTGGCCTCTCAGTCAACACGGCAAGCAAACTCACTTCCCTCCCCCTCTCTACGTGGGACATGACTCCCAGGGGTGTAAAACCTCCCTGGTAACATGGGACAGAAATCCTAGAATGAGCTGGGACTCAGCATCAAGGGATTGACAAAACCTTCTTGACTAAAAGGTGGAAGACAGAAATGAAACAAAAAAGTGTCAGTGGCTGAGAGATTTCAAATACAGTCAAGAGGTTATCCTGGAGGTTATTCTTATACATTATATAGATAACCCCTTTTTAGTTTAAGGTGTATTAGAGAGGCTAGAGGGAAGTACCTGAAACTGTAGAGCTGTGTTCCAGTAGCCATGTTTCTTTAAGAGGATTATATAATGATATAGCTTTTGCAAAGTGACTGTGTGATTGTGAAAACCTTGTTCTGAGGCTCCATTTATCTATGGTATGGACAGATGAGTAAAAAATATGGATTAAAAATAAATAATAGGCAGAACAAATGCTAAAATAAATCGGATAGAGGGAAATACTAATGTTCAATGAGAGGAAGGGGTAAGGGGTATGGTATGCATGAGTTTTTTCTTTTTTCTTTTTATTTATTTTTCTGGAATGATGTAAATGTTCTGTGAAATGATCATGATGATGAATATACAACTATGTGATGATATTGGGAGCCACTGATTACACACCAAGTATGGAATGTTCGTACGTTAAGAATGTTCGTGTTGTATGCTGATTGGTTTTATTAATAAAACTTTTTAAAAAAAGAGTCCTAAAAGTGAGGGACTATCCAAATATTAAAATAATATCAAAGAGGCACTGGGCACAAATGTCCTTCTAAACTACCCATTTTCTGCTTTAATTTTACTATGCTAAAAATCAGCATTCTTCCTGGAAACCTTTACCAAAGTCCCTTTTAAATGATATCTGTAACTCAGAATTTCAATAGAGGTGATTCAGGTTCAGTGACTCAGCAATGATTTCAGCTCTATTTGCTGTCAGCCCTGGAAATGAAGTCAATGTTGAGACTTGCTGGAAGGAAACACATGCTCACTTAGACGCCCACTGTAATATCCTGAGTAATGGAGATTTTTCTGTTATTATCTGAAAACACAGAAATTAGAGAACATATCAAGGATCCCATTCCATTTCTGATCTTTGCCTTGAATCTTCTATGTGTACCACTACAAAAACGATAAGGTTTTCTTCTCTTTGTTTTCTCCTTACTTTTCACCGCACATCCACACATAACATATATCCCTTCTCTCAAACTTCTGAAAACTTTCAGACATACTTTTGAAAAAACAAAACAAAACAGTGTATGGAGGACATATCAATTAACCTAATAAGGGTAAGAGCACGCAGGAGACGGTAACTTGGAGAGAAATATTTGACAGGCATGAGAGAACAAACAAACTGTATAACATTAATACTCCACTCCACTTTACGTACTGATGTAACTGCTTAAATAATTATGCCATAAAAATAATTCTAGTGGCTCTGATGCAAATCAATATTAGCATAAAGTTAGGACATGTCCTTATAGTTAGTGCAGTGCAAACTGAGAGAACCTCAGAATGGTGTTCAGAGTCAGAGAAGTATCACAGGAGGCCACAGGGATTCTGCTTCTACTGAAGGAAACGGCCATACTATAAGGTTACCTCTGCCTGTGAGATGTTTGCCAATCTGACATGCCTAGCTAAATTTAAATATTGGTCATGATATTGGGAGTACTGCTGGGGCTAGCTTTAGGAGATCCAGAGGGTTGTGATTACAATTGAACTAATCCTAATATTAACAATAGCTTCCATTTAGTGAGCAAAAATAATTACACTAATAGTTAACAGCTCTGCAGAGAATTTTTGTTTTATTGTGCTTTCGCGTTTTTTTAAGTTGTTTTTTTTAAATGTCTGAATAGATTTCAGTCATTTTTTAAAAATTAAGTGACCTGCCAAAATCATATAGCTAATAAGTAGCAGAACTTGGATCTGACCCCCACTGCTTCTGATTCCAAAGCCTGTGCTCTTTTTTTTTAAAATAAGATTGACAAATCTTTACACACATACAGTCCACACATGATGTACAATCAGTGGCTCACAATATCATCACACATATATATAGTCATCACCATCATCATTTTAGAACATTTGCATCACTCCAGAAAAAGAAATAAAAAGAAAAAACTCATACATTCCATACCCCTTACCTCTCCCTCTCATTGCTCACTAGTATTTCAAACTACTCAGTGTATTTTACCTTTTATCCCTCCTATTCTTTATTTATTTTTATCCATATTTTTTTTATCTATCTGTCCACACCCTGGGTAGAGGAAGCATCAGACACAAGGTTTTCACAATCACATACACTGTAACAGCTATATTGTTATACAATCATCTTCAAGAATCAAAGCTAGTGGAACACAGCTCAACAGTTCCAGGTTCTTCCCCTCAGCCATTCCAAAACACCTATACTAAAAAGGGACATCTATATAATGTATAAGAATACCTCCAGGATAACCTCTCGACTCTGTTTGAAACAAAGCCTGTGCTCTTAACCACAATTCAATTTTACCTTCCAAAGTGTTAGGAGTGATTAATCTTTAAGAAAAGATCACCGATCAGGACTATGCAAAAGAAAAAGATTACACCTTTTCCCTGAAATATCAGCTCTGTTAGAATGGTAGCCATTAGGTCAGGAGTCCAGGAATCCCAGTATCAAGAAGAAATATTCACAGTACCTAGTACTGCCTTGCATGTAGAATGAAGGAGGGCGCAGGTAAACACCGGAGGAGTTCTGCTAGTACAACCATATTCTCTTATTCTTGCCGTCTAAAGAGTATATGGTAACTAGGTCAAACCTAACATTACATGGAGTTCCCAAGTCTTCAATTCCCAAGTCTTGCCAGCAGAATTGTCCAAGAGACTTGATTGTGGGAAGCTTTATGCAAGTTGAAGATAAGCCAGAGAGTGGGAGGAGGTGGAGAGGACTAGAATAAAATCTTAAGAAAGAAAACAGCCTTTCAATTTTAACTGGTGAACTGCATACAAGGATCTCTCTCCTCTCCAATCCGAGGGGCCACTGAAATGATGAATAAGTAGTCTGTAAAAGAATGAAATAAGAAAAGCAGCAGGAAATAAGAAAGGCTGCCATCAGGGTACCAAAAAGCTTGAGAACTCCTAAAAGGCAAAAAAGCATTAAGAATGAGATTGGCAAGAAACAATCCAAGGAAACCACACCCCAAATACCACAGGAAAGCACAGGTCCTGAAATCCCATGGAAGTTTCAAATGGGGACAACACAAAAGTGTACCACAATCATTAGGGTAGTTTGTAAAAAAAACCAGCATTCTCAGCAGTCAGGAAAGTTGGGGCCACTTATGTGTTCCACCTAAACAAATTCGGCTTTTGCTCTCTAACTAAAGATGGAAAACATCTATAAAAAACAAAAACAAAATGAAAGCGAGGGGTAAGGGGTATGGTATGTGTAATCCTTTTTTTTTTCTGTTATCGTTTTATTTCTTTTTCTGTTGTCTATTTCTTTTTCTAAATCGATGCAAATGTTCTAAGAAATGGTGAATATGCAACTATGTGATGATATTGAGAATTGCTGATTGTATATGTAGAATGGAATGATATGTTAATATATTTGTTTGTTTGTTGTTAATTTTTTTAATTAACAAAAAAATGCTTTGATTAAAAAAAAACAAAAACGAGTGCTTGCTTGGTGATTTAAACTATGGTTACAATTTTTTTTTAATTCAATAGAAGGATTAAATTTATTACAATGTACACAGATGAAAGACTAGTTTATGATTAGGAAGTAAAGGAAGACAAAAAAAAGCAGAGAAGAAAATAGGGTAATATGATAGAAAAGATAAGACTCATGGATAATAGATTCAGGTAGTTCACTATTCTTTTAATAGGAATTCTAAAAGGAGAAACATAGTGAAAGGGAGGAAATCATTAAAGATATAAGAGAAAATGCCTGTGAGCTGACCAGAGATTCTAGATTAAAAGGGCCCACTGACCACAGTGCAGGGTAAATGAAAAAAGACCCACACTTAGTTATATCCTTGTGAAATTTAAATCTATAGAAAAAAGGAAATTTTGAAAGCTTTCAGTGAGAGGAAAACATACTTAAAAATAAAACAGAATCAAACTGATATCAAACTAGACAATGGACAATTCTGCTGGAAAGCTGCAACTGAAGACCTGGAAGCTCCCTATAATGTGAGGTTTGACCCTGTACCATATACTCTTTAGACTGCAAGGATGAGAGAATAAGGCTGCACTAACAGAATTCTTCCAGTATTTACCTAAGCCCCTCCTTCACTCTGCATGCTAGAAGACGGCAAAGCAATGTCTTCAAACTCTTGAAGGGAAGAATACTTAGGACTCTGAATTCTAAAATTAAGTAATCATTCAAAATACAATTTTCAGACCTGTAAAAATTCAAATGTATATCACGAGACATCCTTTATGAAAAAATTACTTCAGGTGTCTGATCCATTAAAATGAAAAAATCCAAGAAAGAGAATAACATAGGTTATATTAAACCATGGCAGGTGATTTTATAAATACTGAGTTTACTTATTAATTCTTCTCTTCTTCTAGTAATCATTTGCCCTTTTTTTTTCTACCCTAGTGGTGGTTGCAAGTCAGTCACTAAAATCTAACTCAGAATTTGGGCTTATTCCTTTAACAACTCCAGTCCTATAATGAGTTCTTCCTTTTTTTAAATTCTTTTCATACTTTTGGAACTGGTGTACTTTAGAACGCTCTCTGGAATATCAGAACTTTTCTTGCTCATGCCATCAAATCCCCAATTCTCTGTAAATGTTTATTATTTTTAAAATCTCTTTGAATATGTAAGACTTCCATTTTACCACAGTATATAATTCACTGAGCAACATGTAATTTGTTCCTCAGTTTAGGATTATTACGGGGTCATTATTTCTCCATAAGCACAGATGTTCATCCTAAAAACTAAAAAAACAATCAAGTGATGTGTCCATCAGTATCACAACCATTTAATGGCAAAATCAGAATTAGAATCTTCATATCCCGATTCCCAGCCAAATACTATTTCACTTCTCTGCTGATTCTCAGATCAACTGCTCATCAAGTGTATCTTCACCAATGGTCAGTCTGTCAGAGATGAAGAAGGGGTAGAACATCTGAACAGAATTTGCAAAGTTCCTTATACAAAGTAAACGTATATATGTTAGCATGAAAGCCCCATCAGGCCCCACCCTGATCAACATGGTGGAGTGAGATACTTCAGGGCTCCAACCCCACACAGAAGCTCTGAATAACCAGCAAGAACTGGCAGAAAAATCTTTCTCAAAACTCCAAAAACAGAGTTAAAAGATTGTAGTAACAAGGTGCACACTAAGTCTAAAGAAGATAACAAAAAATGGTAGGGTCTAATTTAACTTGTATGGTCAGTTTAATTGAACACCATAAGTATATGGAATCCTCAACAGAGTGTGAGATTTTGTTGATTTGTCCAAGTTAGTGTGATGCCTGGATATATTCCAGAGTAATTTGGGCAGTGAATAAAGAAGTATTTGCAAAATCCCTGGGGGACTTGGGAGAAAGGAGGAAATACTCAACCTCCCCATTTGGAAAATGTGTGACTGTGATTGTGAAAACCTTGTGACGGATGCTGCTTTTATCCAGGGTATGGAGAGATGAGTAAAAATATGATAAAAAATAACAAATAATAGGGGAGTGTGCTGGTTTGAAAGGATGTATAAACCCTAGAAAAATAAAGGCAATGGTATCTTCTACTCTCTATTCAGTATTGTACGCTTGAAACTGTAATTTGATCATCTCCCTGGAGATGTGACTTGAGTGATCAAGAGTGGTTATTAAAATGGATTAGGTGGAGATGTGTCTCCACCCATTCAGGTGGGTCTTGATTAGTTTACTAGAATCCTATAAAAGGGGAAACATTTTGGAGATTTAGCAGAATGACATAGCCACGGGGAACAGTGGCTTAGTGGCAGAGTTCTCGCCCTGCTGTGCCGGAGGCCCAGGTTTGTTTCCCAGTGCCTGCCCATGTTAATAAAAAAAAAAAAGAATGACATAGCCACAAGAAGCAGAGTCCACCAGCCAGCGACCTTTGAAGATGAAGAATGAAAATGCCTTCCAGGGAGCTTCATGAAACAGGAAGCTATGAGAGGAAGCTAGCAGATGATACCATATTCGCCACGTGCCTTTCCAGATGAGAGAGAAACTCTGACTGTGTTTGCCATGTGCCTTTCCACTTGAGAGAGAAACCCTGAACTTCATCGGCCTTCTTGAATCAAGGTATCTTTCCCTGGATGCCTTAGATTGGATATTTCTATAGACTTGTTTTAATTGGGACATTTTCTTGGCCTTAGAACTGTAAACTAGCAACTTATTAAATTCCCCTTTTTAAAAGCCATTCCATTTCTGGTATATTGCATTCCAGCAGCTAGCAAACTAGAACAGATTTTGATACTGGGAGTGGGGCGCTGCTGTGGTTTGCAAATACCAAACATGTTGGAACAGCTTTTTAAATGGATGAGGGGAAGAACCTGGAGGAGTTGTGAGAAGCCTAATATAGAAGGCCTAGAATGCTTTGAAGAGACTGTTGGTAGAAACATGGACTCTAAAGATACCTCTGACCAGGCTGTAGACAGAAATGAGGTGTGTGCTATTGCAGACTAGAAGGACAGCGATCCTTGTTTTAAAATAGCAGATAATCTGGCAAAAGTAACTAGTGGCTTTGGTTGGAAGGCTGATTTTAAAAGCCATAAACTTGGATATTTAGCAGAAGAGATCTCCAAATTAAACGTGGAAAATGCAGCCTGACCTTCCCTTGCAGCTTATAGTGAAATGTGACAGGAAAGAGATAAGCTGAGAATTGAACTCTGGGGTACAAAGAAACCAGAAATTGATGTTCTAGAGAATTCTGGGCTTCTTGGAAGGGAGACCCCAGAGAACAGTACTCCACATGAGGACTTGACCAAATGTGGAACCAGTGAGCCTTTTCTGAGAAAGCCAGGATTGGACATAGAGTTATCCAGGAAGGATTTGTGGAAACTCCTTATGTCTGATGGGTATGATCCAATGCTATTGCATAGAAAACCAACGAGAGTGTTGTGGAATCTGTATAAAGAGAACCACTGCAAGTCGAGACTGAGAGACACAGAGAAGGGACACATTGGAAGAAAAATAATCTCAGAGGCAGAACCATAGAGGCTGAGGTCTGAAGTCAAGAAGCCTCAGGCTAGGACAGCGAACCCACCCAAGCACATGAAGAGGGGGAGTTCATCCCGAAGGCAGAGGATGGGCCTTCTGCCTCGTTGCAGTGGAAGAGTCATGCCACCTCAGGCCTTGGAGAAGGTGAAGCACATTCCTTGGGGTGTGAGGAGATCCTGGCTGCCACCACATGGAGGGGTTAAGTGTGTGCCCTGGAGAAAACAGAGAGCCTGGGTGCAGCCCCAATGCTTGGAGAGGGTGGAGCCGAGAAAAAGGCAGTCACCCCAATGTCCCCCAAGGTTGCATTTGGAGAGAGGAGGTGTCTGCGCAGGCCCTTGGAAAGGGTGGGACTGCTGCTTTCAGAAGCCCTGAAGATAAATGACTCTCAGACTTTGAAACCTTATGGACTTTGCCCTGCGGGTTTTTAAAACTGTATAGGTCCAGTGACCCCTGTGTTCCTTCCTCCCTATGGAAATGGGTATATGTATCCCATGACTGTCCCTCCTTTGTATGTTGGCAGCAAATAATTTGTTCTGACAGGTCCAGAGCAAAGAGGATAATTTTGCGTTAGAACAGACCATGCCTGTAACTAACTTTGATAGGAGTTTGTACTGTTTCTAACTTTGTATTTCATTTGTATTGCTACTGAAATGGTTTAAGGATTTCTGGTATTGTAATGGAATTTTTTTGTATATGGGAAAAACATGTCTTTTTTAGGGTTCAGAGGGTGGAATGTGCTGGTTTGAAAGGATATATGTACCCTAGAAAAGCCATGTTTTAATCCTAATTCCATTTTGTAAACCGTTTCTTCTAATCCCTATTCAGTACTGTATGTTTGAAACTGTAATTAGATAATCTCCCTGGAGATGTGACTTAGGGAGTCACATCTTGATATGATCTTGATGTGATCTTGAGTGATCAAGAGCGGTTGTTAAAATAGATTAAGTGGAGATTCAGGTGCATCTTGATTAGTTTACTGGAATCCTATAAAAGAGGAAATATTTTGGAGATTTAGAGATTCAGAGAGAGCAGAGCAGAATGACATAGTCACAAGAAGCAGAGTCCACCAGCCAGCAACCTTTGAAGATAAAGAAGGAAAACGCCTCCCAGGGAGCTTCATGAAACAGGAAGCCAGGAGAGGAAGCTAGCAGATGATATCATATTCACCATGTGCCTTTCCAGATGAGAGAGAAAACCTGACCATGTTCACCATGTGCCTTTCCAGATGAGAGAGAAATTCTGACTGTGTTTGCCATGTGCCTTTCCACTTGAGAGAGAAACCGTGAACTTCATCAGCCTTCTTGAACCAAGGTATCTTTCCCTGGATGCCTTAGATTGGATATTTCCATAGACTTGTTTTAATTGGGACATTTTCTTGGCCTTAGACCTGTAAACTAGCAACTTAGTAAATTCCCCTTTTTAAAAGCCATTCCATTTCTATGGTATATTGCATTCCAGCAGCTAGCAACAGGGAGATAAGGGGTAAAATAAACTGGGTAGATGGAAATACTAGTGGTCAGTGAGACGGAGGGGTATAGTATGTATGAGTTTTTCATTTTTCTTCTTATTTCTTTTCGTAGAGTGATATAAATGCTCTAAAAAATTATCATGGTGATGAATATACTTATATGTGATGAAATCATGAGCCACTGATTATACACTGCAGATGGAATGCATGTATGTAAAGACAGTCTGGCAATTCCTCAGAAAACTAAACATCAAGTTGTCCTATGACCCGGAAATACTTCTACTCCGTATATACCCAGAAGAACTGAAAGCAGTGATACAAACTGACATTTGCACATTGATGTTCATAGCAGCACTATTCACAATTGAGGAAAGATGGGAACAATCCAAGAGCCCATCAACAAAAGAGTGGATAAATAAAATGTGGTTTATACATACAATGGAATATTATGCAGCAGTAAGACAAAATGACGCCCGGAAGTACTCGCTGTCTGACAGATGTAGACCTTTCTATGAGTATCCTAAAAGAAAATGTTATTTCCTGTAGCCATAGACTTGAGATCTCTGAAAATCAGACTCAGAATCTCATTAGAATAGCAACTTTACAACGTAAACTGAAATCTCAATGTTGCATTGTGTCTGCCCTTAAAGTGAGGGCATTGATCAGAAAGGAGGAGGACCATGAAAAATGGGATGGTGACATATGGAATGATAATGACGTTGGGGATGAGGTTGAAACAATAGGTCATGCTGAGTCTTTTCTAGATAACCCTGTAATAGTCTGCCCTGAGGACAAAGCAACCCCACCTCCAGCCTGCGATAAGAATTGGCCACCCAACCTTCTTCTGAAGGGATTAGCCCTAGAGTGATTAATACTGTTTCACCAGATGAAACTGCAAATGAATGCCCTGAAGCAAATGGCTTGGAAGATATTTCTAATTCTTTTCAGGACCCACCCCTGCCACCCCTCATTATTCCAGGCCTATAACTAAACTAAAGTCCCAACACGCCCGTAAACGTGAGGTATAAAGTATCACACATGAGGAGGTACGTTATACTTCAAAAGAACTGTGTGAGTTTTCCAATTCATATAGACAGAAATCAGGGGAATATGCGTGGCAATGGATTTCAAGGGTATGGGATAATGGTGGAAGGAATATAAGGCTGAATCAGGCTGATTTATTGATATGGGCCCACTAAGCAGAGATTCTACACTTAATGTTATAGTTTGAGGGGTTAGAAAAGGTATTAACAGTATTATTGGTTGAAAAATGGATCAAAAGGTGGCCGACATTATCTGAGGTTGAAATGCTGGAACTGCCCTGGTATAATGTAGAGGAAGGGATCCAGAGGCTTAGAGAGATTGGAATGTTACAATGGATTTAACATGCAAAGCCTGCTCTTACACCCCAGGAATGTCCGGAGGATTCACCTTTTACCAGAACAGTGAAAAATAAACTTGTGAGGCTAGCACCATCATTCCTGAAGAGCTCTATAGTTCCACTTCTCTATAGGTCAGATTACTATAGGAACTGCTGTCACTGAGCTGGAATCCTTAAACACAATGGGGATAACCAGATCCCGAGTGGGCAGAAAGCAAGTGGCAGCACTTAATCACCAAAGACAGGGTAGACGTGACTATTATAATAAACAAAACTCAAAGCTGGAGTCAAAATTATATGAATTGCAGAGATTTGTGGCATTAGCCAGTAAATCATGGGGTACCTAGAAATACGATAGAAAGGCAGTCTACTAAATTCTTGTTCAAGCTGTATAAACAAAACAGTTCTAGGTCAAGTGAACAGAAGTCTAACCTGAATTACAAAAACACAGAGTCACGGCCCCTTAATCAATTTCCAGACTTGAGACAGTTTACAGACCCAGAGCCCCTTGAATGAAGGGGAAGTCAGGTCCCTTTGGGGGAGAACCCTGTTACACTGCCACAAAGTTATACTGTTAATCTTCCTCCAAACCTTCCCCAAGGAGACTGATGGCCTTTTATCAGGATAACTGTGCATTGGGGAAAAGGAAATTATCAGATATTTCAGGGATTATTAGACACTGGTTCAGAAGTGACATTAATTCCAGGGGACCCAAAATGTCACTCTGGTCCACCAGTCAGAGTGGGGGCTTATGGAGGCCAGGTGATCAATGGAATTTTAGCTCAGGTTCCATCTCACATGGGCCCCCAGACCCATTCTGTAGTTACTTCCCCAGTCCCAGAATGTATCATTGGTATAGACATAATGAGCATCTGGCAGAATCCCCATATTACATCTCTAACTCGTGCAGTGAGGGCTATTATGGTGGGAACGGTAAAGTGGAAGTCACTAGAACTGCCCCTACCGAGCAAAATAGTAAATCAGAAGCAATACCAGATTCCTGGAGGGATTGCAGAGATTACTGCCACTCTTAAATACTTGAAGGATGCAGAGGTGGTGATTCCCACCACATCCCCATTCAACTCTCCTATTTGGCCTATGCAGAAAACAGATGGGTCTTGAAGGATGACAGCAGATTATTGTAAGATCAACCAGGTGGTAACTCCAACTGCAGCTGCTGTTCCAGATGTGGTATCATTGTTTGAGCAAATCAATATATCCCCCGGTACCTCGGTACCTGGTATGCAGCTATTGATCTGGCAAATGCTTTTTTCTCAATAGCTGCTAGTAAGGACCACCAGAAACAGTTTGCGTTCAGCTGGCAAGCTCAGCAGTACACTTTCACTGTCCTACCTCAGGGGTATATCAACTCTCCAGCCCTATGTCATATTCTTGTCTGGAGAGACCTTGATCGTTTCTCCTCCCACAAGACATCACACTGGTCCATAATATTCATGATATAATGTTGACTGGATCTAGTGAGCAAGAAGTAGCAACAACTCTAGACTTACTGGTAAGGCATTTGCATGTCAGAGGATGGGAGATAAACCCAACAAAAATACAGGGGCCTTCCACCTCAGAGAAATTTCTAGGTGTCCAGTGGTGTGGGTATGTCGAGATATCACTTCTAAGGTAAAGGATAAGTTGCTGCATGTGGCCCTTCCTATGACCCAAAAAGAGGCACAACGCCTAGTTGGTCTCTTTAGATTTTGGTGACAACATATTCCTCATTTGGGTGTGCTACTCCAGCCCATTTATCAAGTGACCAGAAAAACTGCTAATTTTGAGTGGAAACCTGAACAAGAGGAGGCTCTGTGACAGGTCCAGGCTGCTGTACAAGCTGCTCTGCCATTTGGGCCATATGATCCAGCAGATCCAATGGTGCTAGAAGTGTCAGTGGCAAATAGAGATGCTGTCTGGAGCCTTTGGCAGGGCTCTATAAGAGAATCACAACGCAGAGCCTTAGGATTTTGAAGCAAAACCTTACCATCTGCTACAGATAACTACTCACCTTTTCTTTTTTATAACTTTTTATTAATTAAAAAGAAATTACAAGAAAGAAACGCAAACATCCGTAATACATGTTCATTCCGTTCTACATATATAATCAGTAATTCACAATATCCACATAATTGCATATTCATCATTATGATCATTTCTTAGAACATTTGCATCAATTCAGAAAAAGAAATAAAAAGACAACAGAAAAATAAAACAATAACAGAAAAAGAAAAAATAATTTTACATACCATACCCCTTACCCCTCCCTTTCATTGATTATTAGCATTTCAAACTGAATTTATTTTAA
>PVIY010050106.1:0-16371 GCA_004026745.1 Myrmecophaga tridactyla
CTAGAACAACTAATAATGGCTTTATTTATGGTGATAGAGGATACAAGGGGAAAAGAAGCTTTGGAAAAAGACGATGTGTTCAGTTTTGAACATGTTGAAATTTGTATCATCTCTGAAAGAGCTCACTGAAGATATGCAGTGGAAAGTTGGATAAATGGCTCCTAGCAGAGGGGAGATACCTGAGACTTTTTAATAATATCATGTGCAAGTTAGCAGAAATCATGGGAATAGATGAGCTACTATAGAGAGTCATAGAATGAAAAGAAGGACAGACTGGGACAAAAGACCTCAAGAGCAGGCAAAAGTTGAAAGATCCACAAAAGGAACTGACAACCAGCTTTCAGAAAATGGAAAGTCATGTCATTGTGACATCATAAGAGTAAAGGAAAACAGTGTTTCTAAGAAGAGGTGGAAAACAAGAAAAGATGCCAAGATATGAGATACAATATTAAATAAAATGTGCCATTAAATTTGGCAATAAAAACTCCCTGGGGAACTTGTTGAAGCTGGTTTCTGTGGAATAGTGTAAAGAAATGCCAGATTGTAATATTGAAATTGGAAGTGAGGAAGTGAAGACAGAAAGTGTAGAAATCTCTTTCAAAGTTTATTTGTTATGGACAAACACATAGCATGGAAATTCAAAGGAATTTATGGATTTGAGATTTTTTGAGAGAGAGAGAGCTAGGGATTAAAGTGCAAGGAAATCCACTGATGGTGCTTTGTACCTGAATAGGCAGGTAAGGATGAACTCAGCCACCAAACTACATGCATACTTCTGCTGCCTAATACTTTAATAATATCTATAATTCATTGTTCATCTTGTTTATGTGAATTTTATCTGAACTGTTTAACAGATTAGCACCTGGTTTATTATTATTATTATTGCTACTATTATATCATAGGATAATGACATTATTATTTAAGTATAGTTTTATTTGTGTGTTGTTTCCACCAAACTGATATCTTTGTGAACAGAATATATGTTAACTCCCAGGACAGAACTCTAGACAATGGTAGACAATCTTATCACAATTATCTCCTTGCCCTATCTCTCCTTCAGCTACATTCTTTGTTGTTGTTCCTCTACAGTTTCATTCTAATAGGCTGCTTAGGTGACTGGAGTTTAAATAGGACCAGGTAGAGCAGAACAGGGACCCTTTGGCTAACTGTAAACATCCATCTGTACAGCTGGCCACAGTTACTCTGGAGCTCCTAAATTCAGGTATTACATGCTCAGGTGTCTAGGTGTTTGCATAAACAGAAAGAAGAGGTTTGATGTAGGATTTCCCCCAAGATCAAGTTAGAATTGCAATCTAAGAATGGACTAGTTTCACAGTGAAAATCCTTAAAGATGTGTCAGATCTTTATAACAGACATTGCATAGCATTTCAGAAATCAAAGCATAGCAATAGACACTAAATTTTGCCAATAATCAATTTTGCGTGTAACAGTATGAAAAATAAACACTAAAGGTAAGTATAATAATCAAGAGAATGGTGAAACTCCAAAGTAAAGGCAATGTAGTATAGTGAAAACAACACTGGATTAAGAATCACAGGACCAAGGTTCTCATCTGTGATTACTGCTGGGTGCCCCTGAGCAATCTGCTTAATCTTTATGAGCCAGCATTCTCTTTATTTGTCAAACAGATGGATG
This sequence comes from Myrmecophaga tridactyla, assembly GCA_004026745.1. Taxonomy (NCBI): domain Eukaryota; kingdom Metazoa; phylum Chordata; class Mammalia; order Pilosa; family Myrmecophagidae; genus Myrmecophaga; species Myrmecophaga tridactyla. The sequence goes on from PVIY010050106.1 coordinate 1,657, forward strand.
GGAGTTATGATCTCTTAAGAGTGTTACAGCTTTGAAAAGCCGTGATACTTCAAGAAAGCATAGAGAGCTGTAAAAACGCAATTATCGATATTATTAGGATTCAGTGAACAGAAAAGAACTTCTCTGAGGGAGAAGAAAATACAATATTAATTTCATGATAGGTTATCGGGACAGTATTCCAAAGTGCCTAGGAAACAGAACACGCAATAAATGTTCACTATATTACATAAAAGCCTCCAGGATTTTACAGTTGGAAGTGTCTCAGAGTTATCAAGTAATCATTTAATTTTACAAATGAGGAAAGGAAGGTTAGAAGTTAATTACTTTCTTAAGGTCAAACCTAGCCAGTAAGTGCTGAAAACCATGCCAGAATTTAGGTTATTCGAACCCCAATGTAAATGGTTATTTTATACTGTCAGTTATTTGCATCAAAGTAAAAATGGGAGGTTTGGGCAATACTAGCAAGAGTTAAATTCGGTACCATGGGAAATAATTACTTGCAACAAGCATAATCGTATACATCTTCAATGCATAGATTCTTATAAAGCAATTTAAAATTAATCAAATTGAAAAATGTATAAAAATCATGATGATGTCATAAAAGAGATAAAAATGCTATTAGTATTTGAACAATTACTCACTGTAACTAGAAAGCAAAGTACAAATCAAAACAAACCAAAGGTATCATTTTGTGTTTCAAAATTGCAGCGTTAAGAAGTGATTGTAATCATAAATATTTATAGGCTGTGTTTGTCTCTAGGTGATGGTCATTCCTCTTCTGGCTGAGTCACAGCCTACCTTTGATGTCCTGAAACTTAACTAATGACACACTGAGTTAGACTTTATTAATATACCTTATATTAAATGTATGAGAATAGGAGAGAGGAAAAAAGAATTAATACATAAATATTCCTATCAAACAATAAAGGAAAATGTATAATTGCAATAGCTCTTACTTTTGCAACTGATCACATGACCGTGGTTCGTATTTCTTACACTACCCATTTCATATTCTTTGTGTCCCAGCAAGCACCTTAGTTGGTCAGTTGTTGGGGCCTTGTGGGGTGACCTGAATCTTCATTCCAGTAAGATCTGCAACATTAAAGTTCTTTTCAGTATTGAGTTGCTGTAGTTTTCTATTAGTTTTTACCATAGGATAAAAGAATACTAAGAGAAAGTCCTTAGAATCTCCTGGATTCCAGGCATAATCCTTCCTGCCCCCAACATGCAGTAGCAAATCAATTTCCCCTTGATAATCAGAAACAGTCAGCCTAGCCAGCACACTAACTTTTCCTCTTTGCTAGTTGAATCCATTGCAGCAGGCGCCCAAATGAGCTAGGTAGCAGACAGGCTCAGCTTCCAGTTCTGTGGAAGTACTGTTGTGTCACTTGGAATCGTCCCTTGAGAACTAAGACCTCTAAATGAGAAAAGCCTGAAATGGGAATCACAAGACATTTGTTAGTAGATTGGTAGAGGTAAAATTGAGAAAAGACAATATTGTTTAACTCCCAAACATGTGAACCCTGGCTATGAGAAAAACAGCACTGTGCATTGGTTCTGATTCAGAGCACATGCCACATCCTGTAGCACATTATCCCAGCCTGGCAAGGCGTTGTCATCAAGCTGGTGTTATATGATCAATCCCTTGCTTTTTCAATCCAACTCCTTCAATGTAATAAAGAACATGGTAAGATCAGTGAATTCCACTATCATGAGCCTATTGCTGTACTTCATTTACTTTACTTCTTTGGTCAGAATTAATGCCATATGGAAAACCATGATGGTGAATAAGATATAATGTAATGCCATGAGTAGAGATTTTGGAATAAGAAATATGGACACAAAAGGCAAATCTATATTCAAAGTGAATATTTATTCCAGTGAGAGAAAATATTCCTGTCCCATCTATGGTAGAAGTGCTCTAATTAAATCAACTTGTCACATGATGACTGGCTAACCCCTCTCCTGCCTCCCAATTCCCTGGGAAATGATGGGGCTTGACATTAGTCTCAGCTGTTAAAACTTTGAGAACACAGCAGTGTCTATAACAGATCATCTTAGGTGAGTGGAAACCCATGCATAACCTCCATCTCTTCTTCCATGACTAGACAGACGGGGGGGCTGAGAAAGAGGTTGACTGACATCTAGAAGAAAAGTCATCTGGTCCACTTGAATATTGTGGGCATGCTTTGCTGAAGTTGCCTAGTCTTTCATTCTGTGCCCACTCTGAGAGGTTCCTTTATATAATTCTTCCCAAGACCTCCTTGCCATCAGTTTTGCAATTTTATTCCTTCCCAGACCTTGACCTTCCAGCCGAACCATTATCTACCTCCCTTGAATCAATGTTGCTTCTCATCTCTGGCCATTTCTGCCATGAAACAAAATTAAAAACCAGGCACCCTGCCCAAAGTTCTGTCCACTGGAGGTTTCTCTTTACTACATTTTTTCCAGGACCAACCCTGAGTGAGGCTGTAATGTTGCAGCTATCCATTTTGGGTGGTGCTAGTTTAGTAAGAAAAGCTATACATCTCATGCAAAGTTTTTAATTTCAGTCAACTGGTCCTGGACTCCCCAAAAAGCCATGGGGAACTTCAGTCAACTGGTCAAAAGGAACATCCCCAACATGGGTTGAAGGAGAGCAAGCAATGCATCAGGAGTAGAAACTATAATAATTTAAGCCACCTGCTCATGCAAATTACTTGAAATTTCAAGCCTGATCTTATATTTCTCACTTCCATTTGATGATTGAATGCTGCTATACATGCACAACTTTCTGGCTCAGTGGGTCAGACAATGCACAAATCAACTTGGTAACACAGAGTGAAGGATTTAATCTCTACCAGAACTTAGCAATAGAGAAGCCCTTTCTGTTAAGAATAGTTACTGAGAGAAGATGACATGGCTCTTCCGTGCTGTGACTCCCCAGAGTGGTCTGTCAAGGGTCTTTATAGCATCTCAAATATCTACAAATATTTTAAGAACCAGTGGAATTTGGGAGTCATTGAATCCAAGCCACCTAGGCCAGCCACAGATCTTTCCCTTGCCTTGTTCTCCACTCAAAACTGGCAGTAAATAAATTGGTGCAGCACACCTGGATGAGTGACAGGCTGTGGGCATTATCCAAAAAGTTCTATGAGGGTCTTATAGGAGGTTAGTAGTAGGAAGTTCCAGATGCAATAATGTGTCCTTAGCCTTGGAAGAGATATATCCCAGACTACCAGACCCCCTAGAAATTTCACAAGGTGGTTAACCAGTGAATTTCTGTGGACTTTATTTGCCATCTGACATGCATATGCTTTTATTAAGAGACTGGCTCCATCCCGCTCACCAGGTTCAATGAGCATGATTTTTCATGGGAGACAGTCTTCAAGGTGGCCAAAATGATATGCACATGCTTCTCTTCACATCGGGAAGTAGAGGCTCTTATCACCCCAGATAAATTTGGGCTGATATAAGTGACTTTCCGGACTGGAAGAAATAATCTTTTTGAACTGTTGCGGTTAGGCAATACAGTGCTTTGCAACTGTCACTTGATTTTCATGGCACCTTTCCATATGAGAGACACTGAGTAAAAACCACCCAATACAGCCCAGTCAACTCATAGAGCAATGGGAAATAATCATGATAATAACATAACGAGACAAATAATAGTGTCAAATAATAACACTAAACTTTGGGTCAGTTGCATGCGACAATGGCTATACTATCACAGATAACAGAGACTGGATTCTGAGAAAGGACTAGAGAATTGATTTAGCCCGATGGAATGCAGTGAATGTGTATTCTTGTCTCTGTTGGGTAAATGAAACCTGCTTCTAGAGGGTTTTCTAACAAATATTGAGGAAAAAAAGGCATCCACCAGATGATAGCTGCCAACTAGATATCATGGTATGTGTTAATTTGTTACAGTTCAGAAATCACATTTGAAATGACAGATGTAATTAGAATCACAACTGACTAAGATTGTTAATTTACTATTATTCTCCAGTGACAGTAAATCTGTATTCTGCACAAGCAAAGTAGGTTAGTGAGTTGATTGGGCATGTGATAGGAATTATCACCTCTGCATGCTTCAAATTTCTGCTGGTGATACTAATATTTGAAATCTCTTAAAGAATTCAATATGCTATTTTTTTACTCTTTTGGCAGGAAGAAGTGGTGTTAAGGTTTTCCACCTGGTCTTTCCAACATAAAAACTCTCCTTCATAGCTAAGGGAACCAATATGGAGATCCTGTCAATTGTTGAGGAGGTCTGCTACAAGTCTCCATTTCAGAAATGTAAAATAACAGGAAGTTTATTGGGGGATACACTGGGCCCACTGTGAGATGGACATGAGCCTGAATTCCATTCATCATCTGACCTTTGTTAGTGCATCACAGTGTTTTGTGGTCCCCAGGAATTAAGTCAAGTCACAGCCAGTATCCAAGAGTCCCTGGAAATTCCACATATATCCTTATTACCCAAATCACAGTCACTCTGGTAAGTGGCACCAAGTTACTCTGGGAAAGGTAAAGTGGAATATTCATAACAAAAATGTTTGACAGGGCCACGGTGGCTCAGCAGGCAAGAGTGCTTGCCTGCCATGCCAGAGGACCTGGGTTCGATTCCCGGTGCCTGCCCATGTAAAAAAAAAAAAAAAAAGTTTGACAATGTAGGATACTTTTTCAAAAATTTCTGTCCTTCCCTTCATTCAAGGGGCTTTGGATCTATAAACTACCTCAAGCCTGAGCACTGGGTGAGAGGTATGCCTTTATTATTATTTTTTTTATTAAAGTCAGGCCTCTGTTAACCATATCAAAAGCTTTTCTGGCTTATATGCATCAAGTAAGACTTAAATAGACAATACATTTATTTCAGTAATTTCAGAAACCATTATCCATTAGCCCTTGCCAAATGTCAAATTATTCTGATTACTGTTCTTCTATAGTGTAACTAAGAAGTTCAGATGCTCAACTTCATTGTATGTAAGCCATGATTAAGTACAGGTTTTACTCAACAACTAAGCAAACTAATGGAATCCATTCCAGCTGCTTGCATCAGTACATTAAATCCAGGATCTTTGGTTAGTGCACTTATATCAAGAAAGCTGGCCTACTGCAACATTACATTCATTCTACCTTGATTGAATGCTCTTAGGTTTCATTCCCAGAAACTGGGAAAATCTTACATTTCTGCATCTTCTTTCAGGTTCAACTTTGTATCAATCTACTCTGGTCTGCTAGGATTTGAATCTAGTTATGGATCAATGAAGCAGTGACAGATAGTACAGATAGATGCTATACAAGACATATCTTTCAGGAGTGGTATAAAGTTTTTTGTTCAGACAAACGGATCATCCTCAGAAAAGGAGAGCTGTTTCTACTAGGGAGGGAGACTCGCTGACCTTTGGGATTAAAAGTTTTCAGCACAATTGCAATCTACGCAGATGTCCCCCGTCTTAATGTTTATGGTCCTACTATTTCTCAATCAATGCCCAAAGTTCAACATAGCAGACCTTTGAGGATGTGAATTTAATTTATATTATAAATCAGCCAATTGAAGGATTAGGCTCCAGATTTGGTTTCAGAAATCGCAACCCTCAAATACAAAATAGAAGGGATTATTTTAGGCCTCCATGGAAGCCTTGAAAGACCTGAGCTCATTCTTTCCTTTAAGTTCTCTGGCACAGTTAGAAATAGCTACTAGAAACTATAACTCTTATGTTCTTTTTTTCTATCAAAGTGGTTCTGTTGTACTAGGAACATGGTTCCTTAAAGTCCCGCCTTCTCTATGCACTTAACCCCAAGTAATTGCAGGTACTAATTTAAATAACTAATTTGCCACTGAGTTGGATGGAAAACCAGGGTCCAATTTACCATTATGAATGTGGTAATTAATGACTTTAAGTATGATCATTTCAGAGATTCTTATCCAGATTTCCATCTTTAAGATTTTGTCCTCATAGAACTGCTACTGGTATCAAAAACTGTATCGATTTAAATTTGGCTACGAAACAGCACCAATGAAAATATTATAGAAAAGGGGTTTGTTCTAGTTTGCTAGCTGCTGGAATGCAACACACCAGAGATGGATTGGCTTTTAATAAAAGGGGATTTATTTTGTTAGTTCTTCAGGGGAAAGGCAGCTAACTTTCATCTGAGGTTCTTTCTTATGTGGGAAGACTCAAAGTAATCTCTGCTGGCCTTCTCTCCAGGCCTCTGGGTTCCAACAACTTTTCCTGGGGTGATTCCTTTCTGCATCTCCAAAGGCCTGGGCTGAGCTGCGAGTCCTGAGGTGAGGTATGCTGAGCTGCTTGGGCTGTGCTACGTTGCCCTCTCTCATTTAAACAACAGCCAATTAAGTCAAACATCACTCATTGCAGCAGGCACGCCTCCTAGCCGACTGCAGATGTAATCAGCACCAGATGAGGTTCACGTACCATTGGCTCATGTCCGCAGCAACAAAACTAGGTGCCTTCACCTGGCCAAGTTGACAACTGAATCTAACTACCACAGGGTTTAATTAAGATTTAGGACTTGCACAGATGTGGGAGGAATAAAGGGATTAAAGACCTGGAAGGGAGAGTCAGAGGATCAGAGAAAGACACCAGTTGCCACAGCTTGAAGCTCTGAAGCAGGTAGAAAAGACAACGCCTGTGGGGAATTTCTGAGAAATCATGAGTATCTGATCACCAACATGGGATTATAAAGCGGGAGCTGGAGTACTGGGAAGTAGAGAAAGCCATAAAGCTACCACATCAGTCTGTGCTTCCCTGTCTGCTGCCACCATGAGAGACCATCATGATCTTCTAAAATTAACGGCTTCTACTTTCTTTCTGCATTCAAAATTTCTCATGAACTTCCTTCATTGGCGAACTCTCACCTAGAACCACTCAGGAAACGTGAGTCTGGGAAACATAGTTGGTTCCAAGGCCTACAGGAATACAAGTGGCTGGAAAAATGATGTGTTTTCTGTGAGAAAAGGCACATAATTCCTGCCCTCAATGAGCATACATTCCATAAAGTGGAAATGTATATAGAATTTGAAAGCAAATGCAAGCCAGGACAACTCATGTTTTATTAAAGCAAGTAGAGATACTCTGGCAGTGGTGGGCAGGAATTAATTGTGCTGGCTTATAAGAAGCAATTATTAAATGTTCCAGAAGTTTGCAAGCTGTTTGACATCAACAGCATGAAATTGACTATGGTGATGATATTTACACAATGAAAATCAGCAAATATTACAAATCATGTTATTTATCTTGAAAATTCAATTGTTCAGCATTTACCCAAACACCACGACACTCTCAGCATCTTAAAAACACTTGCCAGAGCCCAATCTAGACAGGGTCAGGATACTTAAGTAGAAAATTTCTAAATTTGTCTTTTAAAATCAGTAATGCTGATCTCATGTTAGAGCTGCTAAGAATAAAAACTGATTAATATGGGAAATGTGTTTTGGGGAAATAATTAAGGATACATTTCCTGCAAAATGCAAGGAAAGATGCACTTCTATTACTACAGGGAATTAATTGAAGTCATTTAAAAAGAAAGGTCACATTTGGAGTTTTTTACTATTTTCTATTTTATAAATCATTCCATGTTTCCTGTTATGATGCTTGCATATAATTTGATCGCATACCAAGAATAATTAAACATTGTACATTTACCGTAACAAAAGGGAATCCTAATTAGGTCATTTCTTGTTAAATCAACTTGTCACTGATGATGTATTTTTCAACGAATGTTTTTTCAATACAAAACCTGAGTCAAAAATGAATAATAAGTTAATTAACTTTATGTTTTCCAGGCAATCCATTCTTTATTTCTGAACTCCCCCCTCAATTTTAGATAATTTTTCATGTGGCAATTGACAGTTAATGCTAAAATGGTGGAGATACTGAGCTTGTATTAGTATTTGTGTGTGCATGATTTAACAGCTTTATAGGGCAATTATTTATACACTATAAAAATAACTGTAAACATGTAATTCAATGATATATAGTAAATTTGTGCAACCATCATCACAGTCCAGTTTGAGAATACTTGGAGCATACAAAAAAATGTCATGGAGCCTGTTAGTCTTCAAGACCTGCATTCATCGCTAGCTCCAGGCTGTTACCTGTTTTCTGTCTCTGTAAATTTGCCTATTCTGGACAGTTCATGTAAATGGAATCATACAGCATGTGGCCATTTGCATCCGGCTTCTTTCACTTACAATAATTTTTGAGATTCATATATATTGAATGTATCTCAGTATTTTTCATCCCTTTTTATTGCTGAATAATATTCGATTGTACAGATTTATCACATTTTAAAAATCTTTTCACCAGTTGATGACTCTTTGGATTTCATTCATGTCAGTTAATATGAATAAAACCGGTTTGGGCACACATGAACAAGTCTCTATGTGGACATATGTTTTCATTTTTCTTTAGTAGATTGCTAGGGTGCAGAACTATTTGTTATTTGATAAACTTATGCTTAATATTTTCAGAAACCGTTTTCCAAAGTGGCTATATCATTTTGTATTCCTACCAGCCATCTAAGAAGACCCCAGCTACTCCATATCCACTCCATAACACTTGTTATGCTCTGTCTTCTTGATCATAGTCCTTCTAATAAAAAAAACTTTTATCCAAGAAGTAGGAGATCTAAGACAGCTGCATCTCTGAAAGTTTTGTATGTATGTTTTCATTTTCATTCAGCTTAAAATAATTTCTAATTTTCTTTTGATTTCTTCTTTGACTTATGGCTCATCTAAAAATGTCTTATTTAGTTTTAAAATATTTGGGGATTTTCAAGTTATGTTTCTGCTATTGATTTCTAATTTCATTCTGTGGTGGTCAGGAAATATACTTGGTGTGACTTTCATTTTTAAAAATTCACTGAGACTTCTTTTGTAGCCCAGCATATGGTCTATTCTAGAGAATATTCCCTGTGCACTTAAAAAGATTGTATTCTGCAGTTCATGGGTAGAGTGACCTATACCTGTAAGTTAGGTTGAATTGGTTGGTAGAGCTTTTCAATTTTGCTATACCCTCGCTGAATTTTTCTGGTTCTATTTGTTGAAGGTAGGATATGGAAACCTCCAATGATTACTTTTTTTAAAGTTTTTTTTTAATTGTGAAATATAATATATATACAAAAAAGCAATAAATTTCCAAGTACATTTTAACAAGTAGTTATATAATTTTTTTAAAGTATTAAAGCTTGGTATGTGTTACAGTTCCACGATTTTTTTCATTTTTATTTTTAGCTGCTCCAAGAAATATCAGTATAATGATACAGCAGTCATACTTATTTGTTAAATCTTATTTTCTCTGCTATACTCCTTCTCTTTAAATAACATAGTCATAAAAGCAATAAATTTCAAAGTACATCACAAGTAGTTGTAGAACAGATTTCAGAGTTTGGTATAGGTTATAATCCCACAATTTTAGGTTTTTATTTCTAGCTGCTCTAAGGTACGGGAAACTAAAAGAAATATCAGCATAATAGTTCAGCACTCACACTTATTTGTTAAACCCTACCTTCTCTATATAACTCCACCATCACCTTCGATCATTTTCCCATTCTTTAGAGGTATTTGGGCTATGCTCATTCTAACTTTTTCATGTTGGAAGGGGCTGTTGATAATATGGGATAGGGGGATGGAACTAGTTGATGTTCTGGAGAGGTTGGTCCCTCTGCATTTCAGGACTTATCTGGTCCAGGGACCCATCTGGAGGTTATAGGTTTTGGAAAGTTACCCTAGTGCGTGGAACCTTTGCAGAATCTTATGTAATACCCCAGGTATTCTTTAGGATTGGCAGGAATGGTTTTGGTTGGATTTTGGCAAGTTATGGTAGGTAGCAATGTCTAACTGAAGCTTGTGTAAGAGTGACCTCCAGAGTAATCTCTCAACTCTATTTGAACTCTCTCAGCCACTGATACCTTATTTGTTACACTTATTTTCCCCCTTTTTGTCAGAATGGCATTGTTAATCCCACAGTGCCAGGGCCAGGCTCATCCCTGGGAGTCATCAACCAGGCTGCCAGGGAGTCTTTCACCCCTGGGTGTCATGTCCCACGTAGCAGGGAGAGCAATGGTTTCACTGGCAGAGTTGGTCCTAGAGAGAGAAGCCACATCTGAGTAACGGAAGAGGTCCTCCAGAGGTGATTCTTAGGCACACCTATAGGTAGGCTAAGCTTCTCCACTACATAAGTTTCCACAAGAGCAAGCCTCAAGATCAAGGGCTTGGCCTATTGATTTGGGTGCCCTTAATGTTTGACACAGTATCTGGGGTTTCCCAGTGGTAAAGTTTACTAGTTCCCTAGTTTTTTTCCCCATCCCTCAAAGGACTTTGTCAAAACTTTTTTTTTTTTTTTTTTTTGCCAATACTTTTTGATTATCTGCTTAGCTTAATATACTCTTGGATGTATCCAAGCATTACATTAAACTATACAGGCTTAAAGTCTGTCTCATTTTATTCTGGGCTCCCTTTCGATTGTTTAAATGATCTATCCAGACAGGTTGAGCAAAATTATATGCCACAGAAAATTTAGGTTCTGGACATAATAAAACTTTCCTCCTTTGGTTTCAAAGGGTAGGTGAAGTTTTAAAATATAGGCAATGTCTTCCTTACCCCTGTATTCTGAATTACCTTAACACTGACCCAACAGGCTTCATTCTTATCTCTGAATATCAGGTTATATATATATAAAACAGTCCCTCGAAATCCAGAAATAAAAATTACCACTCCAGACTAAACATGACTGCTATAAGCACTTACAGTGTAGGCCCCAATTTTCTTGTAATTATTTTCTAAATGGGATCATACAATATTTGCTCTTTTGTTTCTGGCTTATTTTGCCCCACAGGTTCATTCACAATGTTGCATGCATCATAACTTTGTTCCTTTTTGTAGCAGCACCGTGTTCAATCATATGTTAACACCATCATTCGCCAATCTGCTTCTCAGTAAGCACCTCTTTCAGGCACCACCATCTACTGGGCCAAATGTATAATGTCCAAAGTCAACAATCCATCAATACTCTCAATTTTAGATGATGTCATTGTTCCCAAGAGAAAGATAGACAATAAACACCCCATCAAACAAACAGAAGTTTGGATTAATCCAAACCTCCCCCTAACTCTTGTCCCTCCCCTCATTATATATTCCTATTATGCACCCCAACACTTGTCCCTCCCCCAATTTTGTACCCCTGGTATTGCTACAATACTGTTGATGTTTTCCTGTTAAACATAGCCCATAGCATGCATAATATTTTTATCCCTTATACCCTGAAATTATACACTCTTTGTACATGATTCATACTATTGCAGTAATTGATGGAAGAACTTATTAATATTTGTAGTGTTAATTGGTGGAACACATGAGTTTATACAACCCCTTTCAATCATATTCACCTTCAATATGGTAATATTACTTATAGACTCACTAATGAACTGCCTTCACTTCTATCTATTTTCTTACAATTAAGTTCAATCTCATTAGCAAACTGTTCAACCATCTCAATCTTCTGTGTATCTTTAGGTCTCCTATGTTCTGTATTATAAGTCTCTGATTTTACCTTTACCGTGGTCATAAAAGTGGAATCATATGTATCTATCTTTCTGTGTCTGGCTTATTTCACTCAGCATTATGTCCTCAAGGCTCATCCATGTTGTCATGTGGTTTAGGATATCATTTTATCTTATTGCTGTATGATATTCCATCGTATGTATATACCACATTCTGCTAATCCACTCATCTGTTGATGGGCACTTGGATTGTTTCCATCTTTTGGTGATTGTGAATAGTACTGCTGTGAACATTGGTATGAAAATCTCTGCTTCGCAGTCACTGCTTTCAGCTCTTCTGGGTATATACTGAGTAGTGGTATTGCCGAGTCATAAGGCAACTTGATATTTAGTTTTCTGAAGAATTGCCAGACTGTCTTCCATAGTGGCAGTACTGTCATACAGTCCCACCAGCAATGCAAGTGCCCCAGTTTCTCCACATCCACTCCAACACTTGTAGTTTTCTGCTTGTGTAATAGCAGCCATTCTTATGGATGTGAGGCGGTACCTCATTGTGGTCTTGATCTACATTTCCCTCATAGCTGATAAGAATGAGATCACTTTATGTGCTTTTTAGCCTTCTGTATTTGCTCTTTAGAAAAATGTCTATTCATATCTTTAGCCCACTCTATAATTGGGTTGCTTGTTCTTTTGTTCTTGAGTTGTATGATTTCTTTATGTATACAGGATATCAAACTTTTATCCGGTGTGTGATGTCCAAATATTTTCTCCCATTGAGTTGGCTGCCTCACATTTTTTACAAAGTCTTTTGAGGCACAAAAGCATTGGATTTTAGTAAGTTCCCATTTGTCTATTTTCTCTTTTGTTGCTTGTGCTTTGGGTGTAAAGTTTAGAAAGCTACCTCTTATTACCAGGTCTTGAAGATGTTTCCCTACATTTTCTTCTAGGAGCTTGATGGTTCCAGTTATTATATTTAGGTGCTTGACCCAATTTGAGTTAATTTTTGTATAAGGTGTAAAGTAAAGGTCCTCTTTTATCCTTCTGGCTATTGATATCCAGTTCTCCTATGCCCATTTATTGAAAAGACTATTTTGTCCCAGTTCAGTGGTTTTGGGGACCTTGTCAAAGATCAGTTTATTGAAGATTTGGTGGTCTATTTCTGCACTTTTGATTCAATTCCATTGGTCAATACTTCTATCTTTGTCCCAGTACCTTGCTATTTTGACCACTGTGGCTTTATGATAAGTTTTAAAATTGGAGAGTCTCAACCCTCCCACTTCATTCTTCTTTTTTAAGATGCTTCTAGCTATTTGGAGACTCTCTCTTCCAGATGAATTTGGTAACTAGCTTTTCCAGGTCTTCAAAGTAGGTTGCTGGAATTTTGATTGGTATTGCATAGAATCTTATCAATTTGGTAGAATTGACATCCTACCCACATTTACCCTTCCTATCCATGATCAGGGAATGTCTTTCCTTCTATTATGTCTTCTTTTAATTCTTTTAACAATATTATGTAGTTTTCTGTGTACAAGTCTTTTACATCCCTAGTTAAGCTCATTCCTAAATATTTGATTCTTTTATTTGCTATTTTGAATGGAAATGTTTCTGTAGTTGACTCCTCAGATAGGTCATTGCTCGTGTATAGAAACATTAATGATTTTTTTTTTTAACATGGGCAGGCACTGGGAATTGAACCCAAGTCTCCAGCATGGCAGACTAGAACTTTGCCACTGAGCCACCATGGCCTGTCCTCATTAGTGATTTTTGCACATTCATATTATAACCTGCCACCTTGCTGAATTTGTTTATTAGCTTGTCATGGTTAGGGACACGTGTCAACTTGGCCAAGTTGTGGTACCTGTTTATCTGATTGGGCAAGCGCTGGCCTGTCTGTTGCAATGAGGACATTTCATAGGATTAGGTCATGAGCACGTCAGCTGTATCCACAGCTGATTCCATTTGTAATCAGCCAAAGGGGCGTGTCTTCTGCAATTAGTGATGTTAAATCTAATCATGGGGAGCCTTTTAAGGAGGACTCAGAGGAGACAGGTTCCATTCCTGCTTTGGCTGGTGAGCCTCTCCTGTGGAGTTCATCCAGGCCATCCATTGGAGTCATCGGCTTCGCAGCCTGCCCTGTGGATTTTGGACTCTACATTCCTGTGGTCACGTGAGACACTTTTATAAATTTTATATTTGCAAGTGTTCCCTGCTGATTCTGTTTCTCTAGAGAACCCTAACTAATACATCTTGGTACCGGGAGTGGTTCTTAAGAAACAGAATCTTAAAAATGGGTTTTTATGAATGGTTTTCTACTCTGACTGGACTCAGAGACACTAAGGACTCTGATTCCCATAATCGGAATGACACTCCCAATCCATGGTGTGAGTTGGCAAAGGAGATAGTCAAAATATCATCATTCGATTCTCCTAATGCTTCACTTGTACGAAGCCAGACTCTGGGGGATAATGTTTTTGACACCTTTGCAGAGTTTTGTAGAAATAAGAGTTATAGAGATGTTGGTTGGTTGTTGTTAGATACACTGTCTACATTAAGGGGTGAAAGGGATGGGCTTAAGGATTCAAATGAGAAGCTTAAGCACCGTCTGAAAGATGTAGACGTTTCTATGAGTATCCTGAAGGAAAATCTTATTTCCTGTAGCCGTAGACTTGAGACCTCAGAAAATCAGACTCAGAATCTTGTTGTTAGAGTAGCAACTTTACAACATAAACTGAAATCTCAGTCTTGCATGGTGTCTGCTGTTAAAGTGAGGGCATTGATTGGAAAGGAGTGGGACCCTGAAAAATGGGATAGTGACATATGGATTGATAATGATGTTGGGGGCGAGGTTGAAACCCTAGGCCATGCTGAATCTTCTCTAGATTATCCTGTAATAGTCTGCCCTGAGGATATAGCCACCCCATCTCCAGCCTGCCTTGAGGAATTGGCCACCCAACCTCCTCCTGAAGGGATTAGCCCTAGAGTGATTAATCCTGTTTCACCAGATGAAACTGCAAATGAAGGCCCTGAAGCAAATGGCTTGGAAGATATTTCTAATTCTTTTCATGACCCACCCCCACCACCCCTCATTTCTTCTAGACCTATAACTATACTAAAGTCCCAACAGGCCCCTAAAGGTGAGGTACAAAGTATCACACATGAGGAGGTACGTTATACTCCAAAAGAACTGTGTGAGTTTTCCAATTTATATAG
>PVIY010050107.1:0-16414 GCA_004026745.1 Myrmecophaga tridactyla
CTCTGCCTGGAATACTCTTCCCATAGATATAGGGCTTGGGTCCCTCCTTTGGGTCCCCTCCCCCTAAAGGTTTCTTGACCTCCGTCTCCAAATAGAGCCCCCAGCCCATCGTTGCTCTCAGAGTCACCCTGTTTCTTTATCTCAAAGTTGTTTTCACCATTAGAAATGACCTTATTTGTTTATCTGTTTAGGTTTTGATTGTCACTAAATTCTCTGTGCTTGACATACATTAGAAGCTCAGTACATGTGTGTTGAATGAATGAACAGGCACTGAGGATCCAGCCCAGCTGGGGCCTGCCCTTAATCCAGGTGGGGCCAGAGCCAGACGCAGACACCCCCAGCCCCATGGGGTCAGGGATGGGCAGAGGGAAGAGGTGACAAGATGTCATCTTGAAGGCAGCTCGCCATGTGTCCTTGGAGCGACCTTGGGAGCTGGAGCCCCAGGTGGGTCCTGAGGGTCCAGGGAGGAGGTATCTCCAGGAACAGGAAACTACCAGACACCAAAATGTCAGGGCTTAGCATCCCCTAAAACAGGACTCGTTTTGCACCCACAGTTCTCATAATCCTGATATCAATAAGATAATGGAGACGTGTCCTACAGCTTCCAGTTGGTTCTTGGAGGTACTGGAAGAAGGTCTGAAGAAGTGAGGAGAGTGGAGTAGGGGTATTTATCCCACAGGCTGCCAGGTCACCTTTGCATGTGCTGTTTCCTCTGCAAAATGTCACCTTCTCAAAGAAGCCCTCCCTGATTGCCTTTCTCTACTATGCCCCCTTCCTGCCCTGTTATTCTCTCTCAATGCTGAAGTTCAGAGAGGTTAAGTAACTGGCTCACTGTCACATAGCAAGGATGAGGCGGAGATAAGAGAGGAGCCTGCTGACGCTGCCCTCACCACTTCACATCCAAAGGAAGAGGGGATTCTTGTTCTTAGGGAAAGGGCTTTTGATACTTGCTGAGAATTGACTCAAACATCCCATGGCCCCGTGCCAGAGGGAAGGAAAGCCCCCCCAGAGCCTGTGAGGTGGGTGTCACGGCTCTCATTGCCTGTCCTTCCATCTCCAAGAAGAGGTGCTGCCTAGGAACCCAGCTAGGCTGGCTCAGGGGACCCACCCGTCCTTCCCTGGGGGAAAGTGCTGACAAGAGAGACCCGGCAGGGACAGAGACTGGGCCATCCTCTCCTGGAGTTGAAAACACTGCCCCAGTAGCCCCTGCATCCAGCACTGAGGCTCTGTTTGCTCCATAAGGACAAGGGAAAATACAATCCCCTTTCATTTTTTCGTTGAAGAAGTGGGAGGGTCTAGGCTACCTCCCATGGCCCAGCAGACCCTGCCCAATATACCCTGCCCCCTCCTTGCCCTCCCCTCCTCCCACTTGCCCCTTCACCCCTCTGCTACAGCCACACGGGCCTCTTGTACTTCCTACACAGGCCCTACCCCAGGGCCTTTGCACAGGTTATGCCCTCTTGCCTGGGAGGTCTGGCCAACTCCTCCTCATCCTTCGAGTCTCAGCCCTGATGACACTCACACCCTGAACCAGGTGCCCTTGGGCAGTGTGCAACCTGCACACCCATGCACGCCGGCTCTGGGGTGAAGCCTAGAGCCCACATGCAGTAGGCAGTCAATAGATGCCCACTCTGATGATGATTTGTGCCCCACTGCTCCTGACACCTCTTTCTGGGTGCGGAGCCATGCAGAGAGCACCCCCCCCACCCCCGCCGCCTGTTCTCCCCTCCCCCAACAGACACCAAGCACTCACCCCAGGCAGAGTCTTCTGCTCGTGCAGGGCAGTCTGAGCTTTGATGGCGGAATCCCTGGCACAGTAGGTGAGGAAGGCACAGCCTGGAGGGAAGAGAAACAGGGGTGTTAAGAGGACACTGCAGGGGAGTTGGGGTATTTATTCCACAGGCTGCCAGGTCATCTTTGCATGGGCTGTTCCTTCTGCAAAATGTCACCTTCTCAAAGAAGCCCTCCCCGATTGTCTTCTCTACTATGCCCACTTCCTGCCCTGTTATTCTCTCTCAATGCTGAAGTTCAGAGAGGTTAAGTTACTGGCTCACTGTCACACAGCAAGGATGGGGTGGAGACAAGAGAGGAGCCTGCTGACGCTGCCCTCACCACTTCACACCCAAAGGAAGAGGGGATTCTTGTTCTTAGGGAAGGGGCTTTTGATACTTCCTGAGAGTTGAGTCGAACATCCCATGGCCCCATGCCGGAGGGAAAGAAAGCCCCCAAAGCCTGTGAGGTGGGTGTCACGGCTCTCATTGATGACAGAGGAGCAGAGGAGAAGGATGCCCAGATATTAGTTAAATCTGTGGCTGATGCTAAATAGATACTGGGCAGGCTCAGCTGAGTGAGGGGTGAGGGGAGAGCCAGGAAGGAGTCCAGCTGCTCCAAGGAGCCACTCAGGGGCCCTGGCACTGGGATAGGGAGCAGGGTCCCTGTACCCCTCTTGGGCCTCAGTTTCCCCCATCAGAGAGGATGGGCCAGCCATGGAACATAGGATGCACCAGTCATGGGATGGGGGCAGAGCCGGACGGCTGTGGCATCACCGCAAAGGCCAGGGACGAGCAGGAGAGGTAGGGCCAGCTGGAGGTTGAGAGCGACAGAGACAGAGAGAAGCAAGGAGAGACACCCCAGAGAAAGATCAATGAGCCAAAGGTGTTTTGAAAAATCTTTGTTTGAGGTGGGAACTGGGGGGTCAGGTCCACGGAACAGATGTGAGGCCTGGACCCCAGTCTCCCAGCTTTGGCCCCCCAAATCTCTGTGGGCCTCAGTTTCACCACCTGTGACATGTGGTCATTCAGTGGCTATTCTCAAGACATCAGACCCCCTGTGTCCCCATCCCCAGATACCCCTCATGGTCCCTGGGCTCCCTGCCTCCCCCTGGAAGCTCCCCTGTGTCGGGGCCCCTGGATGTCCACTTCCACCCCAGGTGGGAGCTAATTAATGTTTGGTTCTGCTGGGATCTGCCAGCCACCCTGCCGGTCCCCCAGTAGTTGGGCTGGGTGGTGGGGACGTGTCTGTCCCAGGCCTGAGAGGAACCCCAGGGAGGGACTGGAGACCAGACAGAACTGAGGACAGTTTCTAGCATTTTAAAAACCCAAACATTTATAATTGGGATATATTGCAAACACTCCCCCTGAAAGCGTGCAGTGTCACAAATAATTAAAAGTCATATAATCATCTCCCAGGTCAAGAAAGAGAGCATGGAAGCAATCAGAAGACCTCTTGTTCCCCCACTCCATCAGAGGTAACTGCTCCCCTAGCTCTCATGATACCCTTCTCATGTTTTTGCTTTTATTTATGTTTTATCACCTGCATGTGTCACCAATCAATGCAGCTCAGTGTTTCCTCTCTTTGTATTTATATAAATGGAGTCACAACTTCATGTATACTTTTGTGTCTGCCTTCTTTCACTCATCAAACACTTGACAACAGGTGGTTGTGTGTTCCAGGGATGAATTCCTTCTTGTTTCTGCAGAGTATTTTATCATATGGATATACTACAAAATGCCTGTCAATGGGCATTTGGGTTGTTTGCTGTTTGGAGCTATTATGAATGAACTGCAGCGAACATTCTCATATATGTATTTTTTTTTGAGGCACAGAGGCATATCCAGGTATAGTCAGCAGTTCCTAAAACTGGTAGCCATAAGACCGGCATATGTTTAATGTTTAGTTTTAATCCGTTCTTTCAAACAGTTTTCCAAAGTGGGTTGCTCCAATATATACTCTTGCCAGAGGGTATGGGAGTTCTTTTGGTGTTTAATCTTCACCTGATTTTGCTGGCCTTTTCCATGTCAGCCATCGTGGTGGGTGTGTAGTTGTATGCCATTAGGTTTTAATGTACATTTCTATACTTATTAATGGGTTGGGCACCTTATTACTTCGTAGGCGTTCTTTATATGTTCTGATAATTGTCCCTTTTTTATTAGATGTAATGCAAAAGTCTTTTTCCATGGCTTGTCTTTCCACTCTCTTTTTTAGTGATTCAAATTCCAAGTTTAATTCCTCAGAATCTTCAAGGAAAGGAAAGGTGCCCAATTAGCCTTAATGCTGAGAGAAATCAGGTATAAATGGCAAGAAATCGAGCAGCAGGCAGATAAAACACAGGGCAAAGACCTTCCTCTGAGAATCCTTTCTTGCCTGTGGAGTCTCCATCGGCGGAACGTGGAGGTGCTGGCCCCAGAGGGGCAGGGGTGGAATCCCCAAGCAATCATCAAATTCATCAGCCCTGAGCCAGAGAGGTTTGCCAAAAAGGGGAAAACCCCATGGTCTCTGTCCTTGGTGCTGAAATCCTTTCCCACGGCTTCTGTGGTTTCTTGGCCCAATCTTCTCATGACCTCTTAGCTTTGCTTTTTAGTTGGGAAAACGGGTGATACCCTTTTTCTGAATAACTAGAGCCTTGACTTATGGCTACCAATCTGCATAGACTTTTAGTAATTTTCATCAAGTTTGATGGTTTTTAATACTAATGAGCTAACACTCAAAATAGCATCAATGGCCATTTTAACGACCGCGCATACAACTCCTTCGAACCTCATAACTACTCCATGAAGCAGCTGCTGCTATTGTCCCCATTTTACGGATAAGGAGGCTGGGGCACAGAGAGGGAGCTGATTTGCCCGGCGTCACACAGGCGATAAGTGGCGCATCCTGGGTTTAAACCCAGGCACTCCTACTCCACAGACCGTACACTAATCTCTGGGAGTACACTGCTTGTGGTTTGCCTCTTTTCTGATTTCCAAGACCCTCCCCTAGGACATATGGGAAGGGTCACAGGCCCTTACCATACATACCTTCTCTGCAGGAACTTTCCTGGGAGGTTTGAGAAAGTCTGGGGCTGGACGAAATGTTGAAGAGGTCCCAGGCCTTCCTGCTCAGAGGGACCCTGCAAACGTCAGCTTGAGCCAGAGCCCATCCAATGCCCATTCAAGCTTCTCCAGTAAAGAAGGTCCCTGTCTATGTATCTCTGCTTTCTTACTTCTGGGGATGGGGAGCTCCCTCCCTCTCAGGAGAACTGTGATGAGGCAGATCCAGTTATTAGGAAACTTTCATACATTGAGCAAATCTCCTCCTCCCCAATGCCCCCTCGCCATGGTTCCCTGGTCTGGAGGAGTCTCCCACGTTGATGCCAGACCAGGCCACCTCCACCCCACACGCCAGCCCTGTCTGTGATAAGGTGCCCAGGATTGGGTTGCAGCAGCCTCTCCCCATACTGGCTGAGCAGGGAGCTTCTGGAAGCATGGGAAGGGGGAGAGAGGGCAGCCTCACCTAGAAGAAGCAGCTTCCCAGGATGCTCAGTCCTTGACCACCCCTTCGTCCCCTTTACACTTGCCCCCACATTTAAAGCCTAGGAGTCACAGACACAACTCACAAATTTCTCAAGACCCAAGTGGCAGAGCAGGGACCCATGGCAGGGGGGCATTGGGGAGCAGGAGATTTGCTCAATGCATGAAAGTTTCCTAATAACTAGATCTGCCTCATCACAGCTCTCCTGAGAGGGAGCGAGCTCGCCATCCCTAGAGGTAAGCAAGCAGAGATACAGAGAGAGGGAACTTCTTTGAAGATCCCACCTCACATGGGGCTCCTTTTCTCTCTGTCCCTAAGATCTGAGCTTCTATATCATGAGTCCAGGTTGTAATAATGATAATAGTTGATGTCAATTGATTACTAGGCATTATTATGGGCACAACACTCATATTAGTCCTTTGAGTCCTCAGATCAGCCCAAGAGGATGGGGCTATTATTACTATTGTCATTCCTTTTACGGATGGGGAAACCGAGGCACCAGTCATTGGGTCATCTGCCCAAGGTCACAGAGTGATGGTGTTAGAGGCAGGCTTTGAGCCCTGGAGCCCTGACTCGAGTCCTTGTTCTTTTCCACTGCACTATCCTCCCTCTTACAAAGTTTAAAGGAATAATAGCTGGTCCCAGAGCACTTTGACAGCCTGCCATTCTGCCCTGTCCCCTCCCCTCTGGGTCTCTACAGGAACCTCACAGGTGTCCTGAAAGGTGGGGGTTATCAGCCTATGGAGGAATTGAGGCTCAGAGAGGCAAAGGACTTGCCTGAGACTGCACAGCAGGAAAGGGGTGGGGCTGGGATTTGAACCCAGGTATATCCAACTTCATGGCTTTCATTCCCATCCTCAGCTTTGGAGCTTTGGCTCCTGGAGTGTGGGATGGCAGATGGGCTCAACTCTGCCATCTTCTCTGAAAGTCTCCCCAGTCTCTAATATTTTAAGACACAGGTGGCCTTAAGAGCACCTGTGAAAAGTCCACTGAGTGCCACTTGTTTTCTAATCTGGACACCAATTATTTGATCTGTGGATAAACTGAAACATTAGGGGATTGCTTAATGATTGGCCTCTCGGAGGGGTTGGAGTAGTGGCCAATCTGCCCAGGGCAATCTCAGTGCAGACGCCTTCAATGGGCTTCAGGGCGAGGAGAAGTTTCCCACCTTGCAGACAAAGAGACTGAGGGTCACAGTGGCCCAGGTAATACACAGGAAGTGGCAGAGTCAAGAACTGAACCCAGTTCTGTGTGACCCCCCGCACAAAGACATTCCTTCCCCCAGGCCTGGAGGTGCTCTCCCTGCAGGAAGGGGGCAGAGGTGGCTGTGGCCCCTGGTCAGCCCGGGCTCCAGAGAACACCACCCTGGAGGGTGTATGCTGGAAAGGGGCCAGTGTGAAGGAGGGGCTGGAGTAGGGACAGAAGGCTCGGAGGAGGCAGAGCTGAGGACAAGTGGGTGAAGGCTGAGGCGGTGCTGTGGGGGCAAAGAGATGAGTGAATAGGCCAAGATGCTCAAGACAGGGCTTTGGCGCAGGGGATGGGGGTGGGAGAGAGCGAGGCAGATGGCCTGGGGAGTGTAGCGAGGTTGGGACTCCCCTGAGATGGCACAGGGAAGGCAGCGCTTGGAGGGAGCGTGGCCCTGCCAATACCTTGATTTCCATCTTCTGGCCTCCAGACTCAGGAGAGGATACACTTCAGTTGTTTCCAACCTCCCAGTTTGTGGAAACGCAATACAGCGGGAACCCAGGGGGAGGAGGAGTTTGGAAGAAAGATGCGGAGCCTGGTTTGAGGGTCTGGGGGACATCGGGGAAAGGTGTCCCCAGGACTGGGCTGAAGATGTCCCAAATGACACAGCAAGAAAGCCTCGGCTGTGAACCTTGAGCATGTACTATGTGCCAAGTCCTGAGGGAGACGCCACCCCACCCCTCCATGCCTTCCCTGGAATCCTTGCTGACTTTCATCTCCATATCCTTAGTGATTTTCATCTCCATATTACAGGTGAATGAACCCAAGCCCAGAGAGGTAAAGCAGCTTTCCCTAGGTCACACAGCAAGCAAGAAACAAGCCCTGGATTCGAACCCAAATCGAGAGCGGGTGGGAGTGGGGTAATTGGCTTCTGCGAGTCAGAAAGTTCCAGACCATTTGGGCTGTTCCAATCCCTGAAGTCTGTTGCCCTAAAACAATGTCCACAATGTAAAAAAAAAAAAAGTAAAGAAAAGAAAAAAAATGCTTTTTTTTTTTTTCTCATCCTTACTGTTCCTAGTCCTTATTTGCATGCACTGGTTGGAGCTCTTTGTCACTTCCCTGGAAGCTTGATAGGGCTGACCCCGGACAGACGGACGCTGGCCAAGCCCCTGACTGCACCCTGACCCCCCGGCATGCCCTGTGCCCCCCTCTGTCCCCCACTGCCTTTGAACATGACACATCCTTGGCCCACACACACTTACACCTTCAACTTCCCCTGACTTGTCGCTCCTCGATCTTTGGGTCCCCAGCTGAGTCACCCCCTCCCCTGGGAAGCATCCACCAACCAAGGATGGGCTGGGCATCCCTTGGGTTTTTCTTGGGCCAGCACAATCCCCCACCACAGCTCTGATCACCTGGTCTGTGAGTCCCCTGAGGCTGGGGACAGGGTGTGTCCGGACACTACTGGGTCCCTGAAGCCCAGGAAAGGGCCCAGCACACAGTAGGTGCTTGGCAAGTATGCCACTTCTTTTCACCTCCATCCTTCTCTGGCCCCATCTCTCACCCGCCTTGCCTCTTCCCTTGTACCCCAGCTCCCTCCCTTGCCCCCCAGTCTGTCCTACCCACCACAGCCAGAGGGCGCCCGTGAGCCCCTGAGCCAGGGCCGTCCCTCCTCTGCTCACAGCTCTCCGTGGCTCCCATTTCCCTTGGGATAAAAAAGCCCAAGTCCTCCCCGTGACCCATCAGCCCTGCTGGCCCTGCCCCATCCCTCTCTCTCCCTCTCCTCCTCCCGCTCTCCCCCTTGTTCCCTCCACTCCAGCCCCACTGGCCTCCTCCTTGTTCCTCCAACCCGCCAGCCTGCCTCAGGGCCTTTGCACATGGTGTTTCCTCTGACTGCAATACTTTTCCCTTGGATCTCTCACTTCCTACAGGTCTTTGCTCAAATGTCACCTCCTCAGTGAAATTTCTTCTGATTCCTGGTGTAAAATTGCAGCTCTTAATTGCCCCCCCCATACTCTTTTTTTTTTTTTCTTTTCTAGCACCCTCATCACCACCTGACATGCCATCTGTGCCAGTTTGAAGCTATTATATACCCCCAGAAAAGCCATGTCCTTTAATCCTCATACAATATTGATGGGTGGGTTTTTATTATTATTATTATTATTTCCATGGAGATATGACCCACCCAATTGTGGGTGGTAACTTTTGATTAGATGGTTTCCATGGAGATGTGTCTCCACCCATTCAAGGTGGGGTTGCTTACTGGAGCCCTTTAAGAGGGAACCATTTTGGAAAAACCTTTAGAGCCCACAGAATGGACAGAGCCCAGGAGAAGCCATTGAAGAAGCCTGGAGAGAAAGCTAGCAGACGTTGCCATATGCCTTTCCAGCTGAGATAAAAATTCCACACATCATCAGCCTTCTTGAACCAAGGTATCTTTCCCTGTGTGCCTTAATTTGGACATTTTTATAGCCTTGCCTTAATTGGGACTTTTTTAATCGCCTTGCCTTAATTGGAACATTTTCACAGCCTTAGAACTGTAAACTTGCAACTTAATAAATCCCCCTTTTAAAAAGCCATTCCAGTTCTGGTGTATCGCTTTCCAGCAGCTTATTAACTAACACACCATCTATTCTATTTGTTTATTTCTGTCCCCCTACTGGAATGTCAGCTAACATACAAGGACAGGCATTTCTGTTTGTTTTGTTCAGTGCTGTAGCCCCAGCACCAAAATCCTGCCAGGCACACACTGGGCGCTCGGAAAATATTTGTCAGATGAGTGAACGAATGAATTATTTTGTTTCCAAACCGACTTGCTTATATCAAGAGCACCTTTTTGAGGGCAGCAGCCATGTCTGATTCATTTTCATCCATTCCTTGCTCACCCCCATGCTTAGCACAGGGTCACCCAATATTCCCTGAGCATCTACTGTGCACCAGCTGGGCTGCGGAACAGAGAGAAGGAAGAGACCGTTGTTCAGAGTGTCCCTGACCACCACCGTCTCCTCCTTCCCTCCCCAGACAGGACCCAACTGCGATTGGCCCTGTGAACCCCAGCCTCTAGTCCCTTTGAGCCCCAATCCCCCGCAGGCCAAGTGCCCCCCATTCTCAGTCTTTAACCTTAGCTCTGCAATCTAGTGGCTAAAGGTGGGTCTCAAACCTGACCCGACACCTTCTACTGTGTGGTCTTGGCCCACCACTGAACCTCCACTTCTTCCTCCATAAAACAGGTCTCACTGAGGATTACATGAAACAAACCCTCTGCAGTGAGGAGGGCACCTTTTGACCACCTGCATGCCCCTACTCACCCTCTCCACCGCTTCTTCCATCTTCTCAATCTGCAGCTGCCTCCCACTTGGCTGAAAACCGTGAGACAGACAGGCTTTCTCTCACCCGCTTACTCCCTCTCTGCATGTGTCAACTCATGACTTGCACTTCTAAGGGCCTTTCCTGACTCGCCTCCTGCCTCTCAGGTTGCTGCTGCTCCTCAGTCTCCACTGCTGCTTTCTGTCTGGGTGGGGCTTCTTGGGGCTCAGCGTGGACATCTGGTCTCTCACCCAAAGCCGTCTTGACCCTTCCGTCTTTCCAAAAACCTACCCGTCCACCAACTCCCATCCATCCATCCACCCATCCATTCTGCAACCATCCATCCAAACTTCCATTTAAAAACCTACCCATTCACCGGCTTCCATTCATCCCCCATTCATATATCCACCCAACCATCCATCCTTCCATCCATCCACCACCCACCCATCCATCCAACCTCCCATCCAAAAAACCTACCCTTCCACCCATCCCCCATCCATCTATCCACTGATCCATCCATGCACCCGTTCATCTTCGCATCTATCCATCCAAACTCCCATCCATAAACCTACCTATCGACCCACCCTTCCATCCATCTACCACCTTTCCATCCATCCTTCATCGATTGATTGATCCATTGATACATCAATCCATCCATCCATCCATCCATCCATCCATCCATCCATCCATCCATCCATCCATGCTTCCATCCACTCATCTACCCCTTCACCCATTCGCATCCATCCATCCATGCACTCACTCATCTATCCATCCATCCTTCCATCCATTCACCACCCTTCCATCCATCCTTCATCGATCCATTGATCAATTGATCCATCAATCCATCCATCCATGCTTCCATCCACTCATCTACCCTTTCACCCATTTGCATCCATCCATCCACCTACCCATCCACCCATCCATACATTCACTCATCTATTCATCCATCCTTCCATCCATTCACCACCCTTCCATCCATCCTTCATCGATCCATTGATCAATTGATCCATCAATCCATCCATCCATGCTTCCATCCACTCATCTACCCTTTCACCCATTTGCATCCATCCATCCACCTACCCATCCACCCATCCATACATTCACTCATCTATCCATCCATCCTTCCATCCATTCACCACCCTTCCATCCATCCTTCATTGATCCATTGATTCACTGATCCATCAATTCATCCATCTATCCATGCTTCCATCCACTCATCTACCCTTTCACCCATTCGCATCCATCCATCCACCACCCATCCATCCATATTGCATTGATCTACTGATCCATCCATCCACCCATCCATCTATCCTTTCATCCATCATCCGTGCTTCCATCCATTCATCCACCCTTCCATACATCCTTTCATCCACCCATCCTCCCACTTTTCCATGCACCCATCCATCCTCCCATCCATTCTCCCATCTACCCATCCATCCATCCTTCCTTACATTGATCCATATATCCACCCACCCATCCATCCACTTGTTTTTTCTCAGACACCTTTCTAGGAACTGGGGACACAGCAGAGGATTGGTGAAAAGTGAGTGGATCTGCATAGAGTCTGAAGGAAGAGCTAACAGGATTTGCCATTGGGGTGATAAGGGAGATGTGAGAGAAAGAGGGAAGACCAAGGGTGACTCCCAGATTCTGCCCTGAGCACCTGGAAGGTTTTTTTCATGACCATCACACAGTCCACCAACTGTCAGAACATGCTGTCTCTCCAGACCAGGATTTCCCACCTCACCACTGTTGACTGCTGGAGCTGGATCACTCTCTGGGGTGGGGTGTCCTGGGCACTGAGGGGTACTGAGCAGTGTGCCTGGGCTCCACCCACTCAATGCCAGAAGCAACTCCCACCCCAAGTCGTGGCAACAACAGATGTCCCCAGATACTGCCCAGTGCCCCTGGGGTCAGAATCATGCCTTGTTGAGAACCACTGCACCGGATCCGTGTCTTTTCAACCTCCCCCCTCCAATCCTGCCAGAGCACTGATTTGATCTCTTGCATACATATGGATCCATCCCCTCCCCTCCACACCAACAGCCCAGGTCCCAGCTCAGGCCCACCCTCTTCCACCTGGACCACATTCACACGTCAGTCTCCAGTTTTGCCCCTTCTTTCTGCTTCACAGGCCATCAAAGGAGTATTTCCCCCACCCATGATCTGCCCATGTGCCTCCCCAGCTCCAAAACCTGCTGTGGCTCCCCAGTACCCTCAGGTCAAAGCCAAGACCTCCAGTCTTTGAGGTCCTTCTCAACTGGTCCACTGCTTCTACCTGGACTCTTCTCTCAACATTCCCTCCATTGCCTTTAAAGCTCTCACACAGATCCTCTCATAATGCCCTGGTCATACCAGGGTCCCCAATACTTCCAAGTCTTTATCCTCCCTCTGGGATTCTAACCCCCCCAAAAATCCTCATCTCTCTTCTATGTAGTTTTGCTGCACTCTCAACTCAAAGTCACTCCCCCCACCCCAAACCACACTCCTCTCTTCCCTCCCCCCACACATCACAACCTGGGCCAGCCCAGCCATTCTATATAACCCCTGAGAGCATGATGCTGTATCTCCTTTATCAAATAGGCGGTTTGGTTTGTTCAAATATGGTATACAGTAGGAGCTCAAAAAAATGTCAACAGAGGTTGAGGATGGCTGGATGAATGAGTGACCCGGATCCACAGACCCCAAATTTCTTTCAGGGCTGTCACTGCTATAATGAACTTGCTGTGTGGCATTGGGAGGCCCCCTTCTCTCTCTGGGCCTCTGTTCCCCACATGTAGAAGGTTGGACTGGGACCTCCAGCTGTGGTCTCCCATCTAGTCCCTCCCCTTAGAAGAGGGTCAGGGACAAGGATGCAAATGATGCTTGGCACTTCCAGCTCCCTCCCACCATTCAGACATGAAGACCCCATCCACAAAGGGTGCTGGGAGAAAGGAGAGGGCAGGAGGAGGAGCAACCCTCTCAGGTTGGCATCACCAGGCACACTGGGGCCGAGAGCTAATGCCATATCCTAGAATTTTCTTTGCCTTGGTTTCCCTATCTAGAAACTGTTAGGCATGTCCATTTAAACTTGAAAGTTCTCTACAAAGTCAGACTTGCAAGGAAGGGTTGGGCGCTGGGGACACACGGTCCAGGTTCTCCAGACTCTGAGCTCGCTAAGGGATCCTGTCCCTCTCCTGCCCATAGCCCTCCATGGCTCCCACCCACTCAGGGTGAAAGCCAAACCTCTCTGAGACACACAAGGCCCGGTACAATTTGTCCCCATCACCTCTCTGCCTTATTTCCTCCTGCTCACCACCACCCCCCGCTCTCTCTGCCCCAGCTACATGGGACTCCCTTATTTGTTCTCCAATACATCAAACTTGTTCTGACCTCAAGATCTTTGCACATGCTGTTTTCTCTGCCTGGAAGGCCTTTCCCTTGGATTTAGAATGGCAGCCTTCCTATTGGTCATTTAGGAATCAGCTCAAATGTCATCTTAGAGAGGGCCTCTTTGGCCACACACGTGAAGTTGCCTTCCCCACCCCCCACACCCATCCTGTTTGATTTTCTTTATAGCAATTGACTCCCATATAAACATTATTTATTTGTTTATGGTTTATTGTCAGTACCCCTTGCCCCTGGATTTTTTTAGTCTCCAGAGCCTAGCTCAGTGCCTGGCATATAGTAGGGGCTTAATCAATATTTGTTGACTATTCAATGTCTGACCATTTTTTTAGGACACCTACAATGGGCAATTCATTGCTCAGATCAGTTACATTAATCACATGATATAGATTCATTCTGATTTCTACAACCACTCTGCGAGATAACTATCATTTGTGCTTCTCTCTGACAAATGAGGAGAACAAGGCTCAGAAAATATGGGACACCTTGTCCAAGATCATGCAGAAATAAAAAGTGGGGGCAAGATGGAAACCAAGTGTGTCTGCAAAGCAGACGGTCATCTCCATTCATGAGGTAAAGAGGAAGGTGGCAAATGTTGGGGAGGTGTCCATTTTTATCCATCCATTCACTCATCCATCCATCCATCCCTTTTCCATCTCTCTATATATCCATCCACCCACACACCCATAAACCCATCCACCCATCCATCCACCCACCCACCCATCCATCCACCCACCCACCCATCCATCCACCCATCTATCCATCCACCCACCCATGCATTCACCCACACACCCATAAACCCATTCATCCATCCACCCACCTTCCATCCATCCTCCATTTATCTGTTCATCTTCTATCCATCTTTCATCCATCCATCAGAACATCCATTCATCTATCCACCCTTTTACCTCCTATCCTATATCCTCCCTCCCCCCATTTCTTCACCCACCCACCCACCCATCCATCTATCCATCCATCCATCCATTCATGCCTGTATCCTCCCACATCCATCCCTCACCCATCCCCTCTCTCTCTCATTCCCTAATGCCCCAATTCATCTTCAGGCTCCATTCCACAACAGTAAACAAGACACAGCCCCTGTCCTCACAGAGCTTACATGTCAGTGACCATGGCCGCGACCCCAGACCAAATGAACTATTACTAGGTCAATGTCTTCCAAATTCAGTTGCCTCCCTCTGGCCCTGGTCACCTCTAAGTCCAATCACAGTCACTTTCCCTGGATGGCTCTGACTCGAGTCTGTATCCACACTCACATCTTTCTCTGCCTCCTTTATTCCTCTTCCAAATGGGTTGGAAGGCTGGGAGGCAAGGAGCCCAGCTATATGCTGTGTAACTCGGGGCTGGTTGTTGTCCCTTTCTGGCTCCCAGTCTCCTCATCTGATCCATGTCGGGGAGGAGAAACCAGATCTTCAAAAGCCACCGCAACATGAACGCATGTCTTCTTTGCACTCCTCTCTTCCCACACGGTGGGCCTAGCCTCAAGGAGAAGCCTCCATTTTGTTCATCCTGGTCTGTAGGAAGCGAGCATATCCTGGACAAGGCTGGTGGAGAGGCTGGTGGTGGCCGTGGCAGCTTAGAAGGACAGGAAGCTCCCTTTCCACCCAGGTCTGAGCCTCCCCACTCCCCACTTCTAAACTCTTCCATGGCTCTCCAGTGCCCTCAGGAAAGAGACAGAGTTCAGTCCATCATCAGAGGCTCTTCACGTCCACCCCATGCTGACTTTCCAGCCTCATCTCCCATGCCTCTCCCAATGCCTCCTCTTCTTGGACTGCACCCCTTCACATCGCCCCTCTGCCTGAACCAATGAATGCAGAGACATCTACCTGTCTATCTTGTTCTCTACCGTGTTTCATATCCTTTCATTACAGGATTTTACGCTTATGTGAATATGTAAATGAAATGCTTTCTCCACCTGGCAAGCTCCTATTCATCCTTCAAAGCCCCAGTTCTAATGCTCCTCCTCCATGCAGCCAGTCAGCTCAGATAGAACCCCTGCTCCCCTCTCCAGTTCCCTCAACCCTCTATTTCTTCCTCTATCCTGACTATGACCATCAGGGCTGTAGGTATTGATGTGCAGCTCTAACTGTCTCATTAGAGGAGGCTTAGCTCTCTCTTGTTTACCACTAGGTGAGGCCCCAAAGGACTTCCAGCTGATGTTGGCTGAATGAATGAATGAATGAATGAGGGCCTAGTTGATGTTCCCATGAATCTCTCCCCTTGCCAATTTTAGGAATGAAGGAAAGAGACATGATTCTTTTCTGGAGACAGTCTCCTCAAACTGAGCTCTGTCAGATGATTCCACAGTCTAAGGGGAAGCTTGGGGGTCCCAAGGCCCTGAGTTCCTTTCCTTCCTGGGCCCAAACTCCACCCTCCCCTCATCTGAAGATCCCCAGAGTTAGCTTTCCTCTGGGCCTTTGCATGTGCTGTTCCCTCTGCCTCTGACATCTTTTCCTGTTCATAAATCCTTGTCACTCTTCAGGTCTCAGCTGAGAGTTACATTAAAAGGTCACCTCCCCCTGGCCAAGCATGTGCTGTGTGTCCAGCTCTGTGTAAAGGGCTGTAAATCCCATTTCCGGCCTCACCTCTCCTGCCCCCTGCGAGGTGGGAGGCAGGCCTGGTCTCCCAGGTCTGTAGATGCCCACACTGAGGGCTGGTGAGATTTAAGACACCCACCCAGGGTCACACAGCCAGTGAGACACAAAGAAACCAGAGTGGTTTCAACTCCAAGCTTTTAACTGCTCTCCTACCCAAATCGCCCCCTCCAGGAAGCCCTCCTGGCCATATCTGCAGAGGCCAGGCCTCTGGGTTGTTACTGCCGGTGTGCGTGTGTTGTGTGTCTTTCCACCATCACAGCCCTCATTGTGATGCCGGGTAGCCTCCCAGTTCCCCAACTGCCCCCTCACCCAGACAGGGTATGTTTTTTTTCATGTCTTTTTTCTCAGTACTGTGTCTTAGGGTCTAGAACAGAGCCTGGTATACAGTAAGCGCTCAATAAATGTCAGTTAAATGGGAGGATGTCTTGGTCCACTTACTCCCTGGTGAACCCCATAAGAGATTCCTGTTCACAAAGAATCGCCAGCTTCACGCCAACACTGGCATACAGACGGTGCTCAATACATGTTTATTTATTTGTTTATTTATTTATTTAAATAAATCTGTTAAATGGATGAAGTACCGGGGGCAGGGGAAGCGGAGGCCCAGAGAGGGGTGCCCCTGGTTCGAAGCC
>PVIY010050108.1:0-16351 GCA_004026745.1 Myrmecophaga tridactyla
CCAGCTGAGAGAGAAGCCCTGACTGTGTTCGCCACATGCCTTCTCATTTGAGAGAGAAACCCTGAACTTCATCGGCCTTCTTGAACCAAGGTATCTTTCCCTGGATGCCTTTGATTGGACATTTCTTTAGACTTGTTTTAATTGGGACATTTTCTCGGCCTTAGAACTGTAAACTAGCAACTCATTAAATTCCCCTTGTATCAAGCCATTCCGTTTCTGGTATATTGCATTCCAGCAGTTAGCAAACTAGAACAGTACTGCAGGTGAAATCTAGTGTCAAGTACTTGGCTTGGCACCGTAGCCTCAAGAGACTTGTAAAATTCGAATTGGAGGTTCCTTATGAAAACTACTACAAAGCAAACTTTAGAAAGGCCTACGTAGTAAATCACCATTCTTGGGGCACCTGTGTGCCAAATCTAATGAAACCAGGCTTATTTTTTTTATTAGGAATAATCTTTTTGAGGATATCTTTGTTCAAAAAGGAGGGTGATTGTGATTCAGTGGGAAACAATAGCACACATCTGTAGGTTATCAGATTCTGCTCCTGTTCACTGAGCTATTTTTTAAAAAATATTTTTATTGACAAATCTTCACAAACATACAGTCCATACATGGTGTACAATCAATGGCTCACAATATCACCACATAGTTGTGTATTCATCACCATAATCATTTTTAGAATACTTGCATCACTCCAGAAAAAGAAATAAAAAGAAAAAACTCATACATCCCATACCCTTTACCCCTCCCTCTCATTGACCATTAGTATTTCAATCTACCCAATTTATTTTACTCCTTATCCCCTCTATTATTTATTTATTTTTTATCCATATTTTTTTACTCATCTGTCCATACCCTGGATAAAAGGTGACTCAGACACAAAATTTTCACAATCACACAGTCACAGTGTAGAAGCTATATTGTTATACAACTATCTTAAAGAATCAAGGCTACTGGAACACAGCTCAACAGTTTCAGGTACTTCCCTCCAGCCACTCCAATAGACCATAAACTAAAAAGGGATGTCTATATAATGCATAAGAATAGCCTCTCGACTCTGTATGAAATATCTCAGCCACTAAGATTTTATTTTGTTTCATTTCTCCCTTTCCCATTTTGGTCAAGAAGGCTCTCTCGTTCCCATGATGCCAGGTCCTGGCTTGCCCAGAGAATTCTGTCCCACATTGCCAGGGAGATTTATACCCCTGGAAGTCATGTCCCATGTAGTGAAGGAGGGCAGTGAGATCACCTGCCGATTTGGCTTAGAGAGGCCACATCTGAGCAACAAAAGAGGTTCTCTGGGGGTGACTCTTAGGCTTAATTATAAGTAGGCTTAGCCTATCCTTAGCAGGAATAAGTTTCATACGGGTGAACCCCAATATCAAGGGCCTAGCTATGGATTTGGTTTCCCCCCTGCTTGTGAGACTATCAGAAATTCTTACTAAGCTA
This sequence comes from Myrmecophaga tridactyla, assembly GCA_004026745.1. Taxonomy (NCBI): domain Eukaryota; kingdom Metazoa; phylum Chordata; class Mammalia; order Pilosa; family Myrmecophagidae; genus Myrmecophaga; species Myrmecophaga tridactyla. The sequence continues at coordinate 1,450 of PVIY010050108.1, forward strand.
TTTTACATCTCCTTTGTAAATTGCAGATAACTACCTGATTTTGTGATCTACCTACAAATTGGACTAGATCCTGTGATCTTGCATATACTGTTTACCCTATTCTCTGCGCTAGCCGGGACCTAAATGCCAATCAGAAAGCTTACTTAGTATCTTTTGTACCTGGGGCCTCAAACCGACAAAAGACCTACTATAATACGGAGTTCCCTTTTTTCAAGCACATGATCACACCTTCCCTAGGAACATATGACCTGGAGTGATCAGTTATGAATTTATCTAAGGTTGTGAAACAGAGCTTTAGCACTGCCCTAAATGCTCTTCAGGTCCTCCAGGCTGAATTTGACATCATTGTTCTTGCAAAATAGATGGGCTCTAAATTCCCTGACTGCCCACAACCAATGCGTTAATGTTAATAAATCTGTCAAAGTGATAAATAACCTGAATATTTTAAAGGACCAAGTTAAGGTGATTCATGATATCAGTTAAATGCAAACATTTCAACGGACACACTTATTTCTTGACCTGGTTCTTGGTTTAATGAAGTATGGGGACTGTTCTAGTTTGCAAGCTGCCAGAATGCAACACAACAGAGATGGATTGGCTTTTAATAAAAGGGGATTTATTTAGTTAAAAATGCATAGTTCTTCAGAGGAAAGCTAATTTTCAACTGAGGTTCTTTCTTACGTGGGAAGGCACAGGGTGATCTCTGCTGGCCTTCTCTCCAGGCCTCTGGGTTCCAGCTACTTTCCCCAGGGTGAGTCCTTTCTGTATCTCCAAAGGCCTGGGCTGAGCTGCAAGTGCTGAGATGAGGTACGCTGAGCTGCTTGGGCTGTGCTACATTGACCTCTCTCATTTAAGCACCAGCCAATTAAATCAAAATCATTCATTGCAGCAGGCACGCCTCCTAGCCGACCACAGATGTAATCAGCTACAGATGAGATTCACATGCCATTGGCTCATGTCCACAGCACTAGAACTAGGCACCTTCACCTGACCAAGTTGACACCTGAACCTAACTACCACAAGGACAAACTAGAATGTTTTAGATTCATGCTTTTAATTGTGATTATTGATCTATATCTTTTTATTTCTTGTTGTACAGTGTTTCATGATTCATTTCAAATTCCTTGTCACTCTCAAAAACAGATGGTTGCTTTCAAGATAGCTAATCAAAAGGAAAATGAGATTGAAATGGGATGGTGTCTAGTAGACTGACTTTATTTTAAAATAAAAATAATAGACACCCTGATTCAAAGGAAGAGCCATATCTATAATTCACTCAACTGTCCTCTCCAGTCTCACTCCAGGGTTCTTTTTTTTTGCTTTTTCTTTTTCAACTTTTCTTTATTGTGAAATATATATACAAAAAAGCAATAAATTTCCAAGTACATTTTAATATGTAGTTATACAACAGATTTTAAGGTTTGGTATGGGTTGCAGTTCCACGATTTTTCATTTTTTCTTCTAGCTGCTCCAAGATACCGGAGACCAAAAGAAACCCTATCTTCTCTATTATACTCTTTCTTCTCTTTTTTGTGAAAAATAACATATACAAAAAAGCAATAAATTTCAAAGTACATTGCAACAATTAGTTGTAGAAGAGATTTCAGAATTTGCTATGTGTTACAATTCCACAATTTTAAGTTTTTATTTCTAGTTGTTCTAAGGTACTGGACACTAAATGAAGTATCACTATAATGATTCAGCACTCATATTCATTTGTTAAACCTGATCTTCTCCGCATAACTCTACCATCACCTTTGATCTTTTGCCCACTTTTTAGGGGTATTTGGGCTATGGCCATTCTAACTTGTTCATGTTGGAAGAGGCTGTTGATAATATGGGATGCGGGACAGAACTAGTTGATGGTCTGAAAAGGCTGGCCCCTCTGCATTTCAGGACTTATCTTGTCCAGGGACCCATCTGGAGATTGTGGGTTTCTGGAAAGTTACTCCAGTGCATGAAACCTTTGTAGAATCTTATATTATGCCCTAGGTGTTCTTTAGGATTGGCTGGAAGGGTTTTGTTGGGGTTTGGCAAGTTATGATAGATAGCAAGATCTAACTGAAGCATGCGTAAGAGTGACCTCTAGAGTAGCCTCTCAACTCTATTTGAACTCTCTCAGCCACTGATATCTTATTTGTTCACTCCAGGGTTCTTAACTGTAATTGAACAGCCACCCAATGAATCACATTACAATACAATCAAGAAAGAAGGCAAACACATATACACACACAAAATGCAAAGAAAAAATGGAACAAAATGACTAACTGGGCCTACTCAACTGCCTAACAAGAAAATAAATCAATGGTGGTGACCAATGAGATCACTGGAAAAATGACCGAAAATGGGACACTGTTAAGTAAAATAAAATGGCTGTCCAAGTTAGGTGTTGCTGGGAGAAAAACCCTGTGTGAGAAGGGCTTGTCCAGACAAAAACAATTCACCTGCAGGGTATTTTTTTTGTTTGTTATGTTTTGTTTTTCAGAAAATGGAATATACCCTACAGGATTGATAGTTTTATCACCAGGTCTGATTAAACTAGCTTTGGTCCATTTGAGACAGATTATCAGTATGGATAACATACCATACTAATCAATGGATATCTGTTCCACACTGTGCAAGTATCCCCTATATGAAAAGGCAATCTAATGTCAGCCAATCAGAACATTTCCTCACTTGCTTCTGGGTTCACTGTATTTGAGCTTCCCCTTTCTATCCTCTCAACTGGAGTTCCCTTCTATTTTCTGAATGGGATGCTGCCTAATTCATGAAATGCTCAATAAAGCTGTGAGATCCTAAATTGCATGAAAAGTTATTTTTTATCAAGAGAAACAAACTGGCCCAGCCTAAGTCAGATGTCTTTTTTTCTTGTCAAATGACTATGAAACATTGCAGGTCGCAAAATACATATATGACAGCCAAAGTCCGGAGGGATGGTGTGGGTATAGATAGTTCTCAGAGAAAGTGAATTGTAATGAAGGTTTGTGGAAGGCTACTTGGTCCTTGTCTTTCTGTAGCACTCGATCTGAAGCAGTCTTACCACTCTCCTTCTCTGTTCTTTGCCTGAGCAGTTAAGAAGCCACACAAGATGCCCCATACATTCCAGAGTAATCTGGGAAGTAGATTAAAAAAAGTATCTGCAAAGTTCCCTTGAGGGACTGGGGAAAAAAGGTGGAAATATTAAATTTCCCCACCTGGGGAAGACCTGATACTCTCGCAATCATTGGGGACTGCCAATTTGATGGGCCAAGCCCTCAATCTTGGGGCTCGCCCTTATGAAACTTATTTGTGCAAAGGAGAAGCTAAGCCTACTTATGATTATGCCTAAGAGTCACCCCAAGAGAACCTCTTCTGATACTTAGAAGTGACCTTTCTCTCTAAGCCAACTTGGCAGATAAACTCATTGCCCTCCCCACTACACGGGACATGACTCCCAGGGATGTAAATCTCCTCAGTAAAATGGGACATGACTCCCAGGTATGAACTTGGCCATGGCATCGTGGGCTTGAGAAAGACTTCTTGATCAAAAGGGCATAAGAAAATGAAACAAAATAAAGTTTCACTGGCTGAGAGATTTCAAATACAGTTGAGAGGTCATTCTGGAGGTTATTCTTTTTTTATTATTATTATTAATTTAAAATTAAAAAAATATATGACAACAAAGAAACACAAACATTCTTAACATATAATCATTCCGTTCTACATATATAATCAGTAATTCACAATATCATCACATAGTTGCATATTCATCATCATGATCATTTCTTAGAACATTTGCATTAATTCAGAAAAAGAAATAAAAAGACAACAGAAAAAGAAATTAAATGAAAACAGAAAAAAAAATTATACATACTATACCCGTTACCCCTTCCTTTCATTGATCACTAGCATTTCAAACTAAATTTATTTTAACATTTGTTCCCCCTATTATTTATTTTCATTCCATATGTTCTACTCATCTGTTGACAAGGTAGATAAAAGGAGCATCAGACACAAGGTTTTCACAATCACACAGTCACAGTGTGAAAGCTATATCATTATTCAATCGTCATCAAGAAACATGGCTACTGGAACACAGCTCTACATTTTCAGGCAGTTCCCTCCAGCCTCTCCATTACATCTTGAATAACAAGGTGATATCTACTTAATGGGTAGGAATAACCTCCAGGGTAACCTCTCGGCTCTGTATGGAATCTCTCAGCCATTGACACTTTGTCTCATTTCACTCTTCCCCCTTTTGGTCGAGAAGGTTTTCTCAATCCCTTGATGCTGAATCTCAGCTCATTCTAGGATTTCTGTCCCACGTTACCAGGAAGGTCCACACTCCTGGGAGTCACATCCCATGTAGACAGGGGGAGGGTGGTGAGTTTGCTTGTGTTGGCTGGAGCGAGAGGCCACATCTGAGCAACACAAGAGGCTCTCTTGGGGGTGGTTCTTAGGCCTAATTTCAAGTAGGTTTGACCTATTCTTTGTGGGGTTAAGTTTCATATGAACAAACCCCAAGATTGGGGGTTCAGCCTATAGCTTTGGTTGTCCACACTGCTTGTGAGAATATCAAGGATTCAACTTGGGGAGGTTGAATTTTCCCCCATTCTCACCATTCTCTGAAGGGGACTTTGCAAATACTTTTCTACTCACTGATCAAATCACTCTGGGATTCACTGGGGCATCATTCTGGACAAACTAACAAAATCTCATGTCCTACCCAAGGTCTGGAGGTTATTCTTATACAGTATATAGATATCCCTTTTAAGTTTTTGGTGTATTATAGTAGCTAGAAGGAAATACCTGAAACTGTTGAACTGTAATCCAATAGCCTTGATTCTTGAAGATGATTGACTTAACTATAGAACTATTAAGGTGCGACCATATGATTGTGAAAACCTTGTTATTGACACTCCCTTTATCCAGTGTATAGACAGATAAGTAAGAAAAAAAAATAGCCAGGCACTAGCCAGTGATTTCCATGTGACAGAGGAGCCAATAACTGGTCTGCAGAGAAGGTATCATCCTGTTGATGCTTTAATTTGGACATTTTCATGGCTTTAGAACTGTAAATTTGTAAGTGAATAAATCCACATAGTAAAAGCCCAACTCATTACTGATATATTGCATTCTGGCAGCTTTAGCAAACTGAAACAATGAGAATTCTGTATTTTTTTTTTACATTCTATTTGTCATTTTTAGAAATTGAAAATGTCTTCCCCTATTTTTTCAGCTGTGTACAAATTTTTGTCCATGCTTTCCTTTCCTGGTCCAAAATCTTACTTTTTGATCAATCAAGTTCATTAATTATTTTTGAAAAAAAAAGAAAGAAAGAAAGAAAGAAAATAGCGGGGCAAGGAGGTATGGGATGTTTGGCTTTTAACTTTTATTCTTGTTTTTATTTTGGGGGTGAGTAATGAAAATGTTCATGAATTGATTGTGATGACGAATGCACAGCCATAAGATGTGAACCACTGATTGTACAATTTGGATGATTATATGTTATGTGACTATTAATTTTAATAACATTGTATTATACAATTTTAATAAAATTGTATTTAAAGAAAAGAAGAAGCCACACAAACATTTTTGGAAATTTCAAATGGGAAAATGCCCCCTGGGTTCATGATACTGGGATGTTGGGAGGTGGGCAGGGATGGTCCTGGGCAGAGTAGCATTGCACAGGAGAGACTGGTTCACTAGCCCCAAAGGGGCCTGGTCTTGGTAATTCACCGTAGCCCAAGATCAGGTTCTGAATTTGGCAAGCTTAGAGATGTGAGCTCATCAGTGTCTCAGAACTGATGTGACTGAGACATAATGATCCACTTTAACAGGGTTCACGGAATCTGATGTACAAATTCTAAATGAAAATTTGTTAATTTACCAAAGAAAAATATTTCAGGGCATATCGGCCCTCCCTGGATTCATTTTGGGAATTTCTTTTGAACACTAACTTGATGCCAAGCCCTGTGCTGGGTGCTGTGGATTCAGATATGAATAAGACACAGGGTTTGCTTTCTAAGAGTTCTCTAACCTGCATGTATGTTGGGTGTGGGCAGACACCTCTGTCTGAAATGACAAAGCTTAGGCACCCAAATCACAAGTAAGAGACAGCCTGGGGAGCATGAAATCAGGATAAGGGAGGTTGGTTAGGGGGTTGAAATGCATAGTGGTGTCAGTCTGACAACCCAGGTCCAGCTTTCTTTGCCGGGGAGAAATAGGTACTGCATTGTGCCAGGGCACAGCCACCCTCCCCTGTCCAGTTCTGGGACATGACACTGCCAGTGTTCGCCCCAGCGATGCCTCTGTTTGCACTTCCACCGCTGTTGACAGCCCTCCTGAACAGTACCTTCTTCTGGTTGGTGGTTTTCAACTTATGGGAAGGCTCAGTCTCACTTTCTGGAGCTTAACGATGTCGGCAGCAGCCACCTTGGCTCTCATTCCTTTCGCATTGTTCTAACTATTTTATCACTCAGCACAGAACCTGCTTTATCTTCTCAGTTCTTGGGGCCCCTCACTCCTCCTCCCTTGTCCCTCTGTGCCATTTTGATTGGGTTCCCAGCATCCCCCTGTGTTAATCTTACGTTCCTTCCTGCTGGCACCCTGGCTGACTCAACAGCTCACATCTCTGCCTGAGGTGATGGGCCATTCATCCCACGGCTTCCTGGACATCGACCTCCTTAGGTGCCCCAGACTCAATTCCAGAACTGAACTCTTCCTTTCCTCCAGATTAATTTTCCTTCTGATTTCCCTGTCTTGGGTTCCACTAGGAACTTAGTTTGTTATTCAAGTTGGAAACTGGAAACCTAGATGACTCCTTCATTCACCAAGTCCCGTTTAGGTTACCCCCCTGAACATCTCTGAATCTATCCCTTCCTCTCTGTTCTGACCCCACCAGAGCCCTGGTTCAGGCCTGTACTATCGATTGCCTTGATACTTGCAGCAGTTTTATTGGTTTTCTTCCTTCCAGTCTTGCTCCCTCTAAACCATTCTTTACATTGCATGCCCCCGTGATATGTTTGACATGCGATCTTAGAGACTTTGCCCCTTCTTTTGACCTTTTTTCATGACTCCCCAGTACCTATAAGGTAAAGGCTAAGCCCTTTAGCAAGGCCTGCAAGTCCTTCCTGATCTGGTACTATTTGCCTCTCCAGCTTCCTGATCTGACGCCGTTCACTTATGATCCGGAACTTCTGGTGGTTCCCACCAGATTCCATCCCTCTGCCTGGCTTCTTCCATCTGCCTTGTGCTGCCTCTCTTCTTTATGATTTTGGTGGACTCCTGTTCATCATTCAAAACCCATCCTGCAGGTCATCTCCATGAAGAGCCTTTCCAGAACCCTGGGCTAGTCCTCTCCTGTTCTTTCCGTTGGATTCTTGGGCCAGTGTCTTCTGAAATCTTTCATTCTCTTCCGTCTTCCTTGTAGAACAGGAGGGCAGGGACCCAGTTGATTGAATTTTTCATCCTCAGAGTCCAGCACAAGGCAGGTTATTCACAGGTTATTCTCAAAATGCATTGAATGAGCCATCAAAAACTGACAAAGGAGTATTTTACCAGGGGCCAAGGTACAACCATTTTACTGGACAGATACCATTTAGTTGCTACTAAATGTCTGCTGTGGGTCATCAAATTCACAGCACCCTGGTGCCCAGTACAGGCCTGGCTTCAGGAGCCCCCAAGGGGCTTACCAGAGCTCAGCCAAATGCAGAGAGCCCAAAAGACAACACTTTTTTTCCAGGAAGCTGACAGAGGGCCAGAGGACAGTCATAAAGCAGGAGGATAGGCGTTGGGGAGGAAGAGCAGAGAGGTTGTCCCAGGCTCCTTGGCTTAGACCCAGGCAGGGGGAGGGGAGGGCTCATTCATCAGGGGCCAGCCCAAGAGTGAGCAGGAGAGTGGCTGGCCCAGCCCATGCCTCAAGGCTGGGAGGGGACTTCCTCAGGCTCCCTCCCCCTGGGCTGGGCGGGTTTAAGAACCTGTCTGGACGATTTCAGTTTGGGGAGGGGCAGAGGAGCGCCTGGCAAGGGGGTAGTTTCAGAGGAGCAGAGGCAGCACCTTGGCCCAGGACACCAGGAACACGGGTAGCAGCCTGTCTTGCCTGGGACAACCCTGCTTGGGCCTCCTGAGGTAAGGGGTGGGAGCTGGGAGCGGGTGGAGGGAGTCGGGCTGTCTGGAGAAGAGAGCGGTGGCAGCAGGAAGCAGCCTGGCAGAAAAGCCCAAAGCCCAGGGCTGTTTGTGGGAAGGAGGTGGGAAGCATGTGGGAAACATGGGGGAAGTTTGAGTCCTCCTTTTTAAAGCTCCCTTCGGGAGTAAGCTTCTAGAGTGGCCGCTTTGAGATGCCATGTTTTCCCTTTGAAAAGTTGGCAGTGTGTTTGGCCAGGGTTTAGGGGTTGGCACTGGCTTCTTGTCCCAGGAACATCCTGGGGACCGAGGTAATACCATTACCCTCCACTCCCTCCATCATATTCCCTCTTGCACCACCACCCGCTACCCCCATTTATCTGCCTCCAGCAGAGCCAGTTTTGAGCTTTCCTGCCTTGCCCCAACTCTTTCCTTCTGCCCTTCCTGACTGGGCCCTGGAGAGCACAGTAGGAATAGGCATCTCATAGTTTCTTCTCACAGGGCAGCTGCCCCAAGGTTATTTGTTTTCTCCTTCCTGGAATGGCTATCTAAGCGATTTCATTCATTCATTCATTCATTATTCATTAATTTATTCATCATTGTTTGAGGATGTAACTAGAGTCTCAGGAAGGAAGGACACATAATTTCTGCCCTTACTGGGAATAAGAAAACTGACATTTGTTCAACAAATATTTGATGATTATTTAAAAGCTAGCAATCAGCATGGTATAGCGGAGAATTATTTTGGAGTCACAGGTAGACTTGAGTTCCTATCCTACCTCTCCTGTTTTCTTCCTGAGCCTCAGTTTCCCCATCTGTAAAATCGTGCTGTTATGTAGATGACATGAGATGATGCATCTCGAACACCAAGCTGGGTGCCAGGTAAATGTTTGTGCTCTTCCCTTCCTCTTTGACCCCTTTCCAGCCACGGCCCCCCCTCTACCTTCATCCTTAGGCTTGTAAAGATATGTAAGTCATCCCCTGATCCTGAAGGCACTTAGACAGACTAGTAAACACATAGAACTGGATATTGAAGGGGCAGGTGGTAAAGGGAGGTGGAAACCAGGAAGGGGTGGGGATGGTGCTGAATAGGAATTGCCAGCTCTTGGTTTGAGATAAGAAATCGGTACCAGGGCTATGACCACAGGCTTGAAGGGAGATGATGTCTCCAGCAGCCTCCCCTGTTGTGTTTCTGAATTTCTACAGACTCCCTCACCCTCAATCAGTGATTGGAAGTACCAATTCTTACAACCAACTCTGCCTCTCTGGGCTCAAGGCTTTTAAATGATGTATTATCTCATTTAAACATGATTCCTTATGATATTACTAGTACCCCCATTTTATAGAAGAGGAAATGAAGCTACAAATAGGTTAAGGAGCTTATCTAAGACCACATGGCTAATAAGTAGTGGACCCAGGATTCAAAGCTAGGTTAGTCTCTAGACTCTATGCCCTTTCCTTAACTCCTGGCTGTCTTCAACATTTTGCTATAACAGAAAGGCTAAAAGGACACCATTCTCTCAACTACGACACGGGCTTCTCATTTTCTTTTCGTCTCCTGCTCTGGACTGCTTCATTCAGCGTGGGGAGGGGCACACTCCTTCCCTGATTTATAATTCATTCACTTATTCATACATCACTCATTCAATCAAGTGCTTTGTTCACCCCACGAGACTTAAAGATTCCGAGAAAATAGAGATCGTGGCTCTTGGTTCACCATGGTATAAGCAGCATCTTGTATACTCCCTGGTACAGAGATGTTTGATGACTCCTTAGTGAGGAAATGCATCTGATAAAACATTTATTGATGCATTCCATGGGCTGGGTTATAGGGATTCAGTGATGAGTAAAACAGAAATCCTATCTTCAGCATGCTCACAGCCTTGTGGAGGGGACAGTTATAATACAAAGGTCATTGGTACCCTGGACATGAGCAGAGTTTGCTGTGGGGACTCAGAGGAACACTTAATTCTCTTGTATGTCTTGTTCTCTGGTACCAGGCACATCTCACAATGCCAGGCACACGGTAGATGCTCAATAAGGCTTTTCAGAGGAGGTGTAAAGGAGATTCTTGAAGAGGGTGAAGACTTCACCAGGTGAACAATCTGGGGAAGGAAGATGTTGTAACAAAAAGAGGAGCTCATGCAAAGACCTAGTGAAGATTGGAGCTGGAACTGCATAGAGGCTTGGCATGGCTGGAATGCAGGGAGCATATGGAGGGGACGGGAGGAAATGAGGGTGGGTAAATAGGCAGGGCTCAGGTCAGGGGGTCCTTGGGTGCCTTTTTAAAGAACCTAGACATTATCTCGAGGGCAATGGGTGCCCATTGAAGGGAGAGACCCTGTCTGATTTGCACACAGCAGTGTGGTTGATGGATGGCAACCTAGGAGTTGATATCAATGACTCCAGGCTGAGGTGGCCCCTGCCTTTCCAAGGAAATTAGCCTCATTTTTAGGACTTGGATTAGGACTCCTTTTTTAAGGAATTCATGATGGTTCATGAAAGGTCCCACATTATTGGGGGAATTGTCCTGCATCCTGGCCCACAGCTGTGTTGTACTCACTGTGTATTGTCCCAGCTAATCTTCTCCAAAAAAAAGTACTGAAATTTGCAAGTGGTTTACATTTGGATATTTGGAGCAAATTTAAGGTTATCCTGCTTGCTAACTTGTTATCTATTGCGTCTTCTTAAGTAGGAGAGAAAGGGATGGAGTTACAGGTGGGGGTTCAGGAATTAGACCTAACTCTGTTTTTCCCAGGGAGGGTGTGTCAAAAGCAAGGATCCTGGAACTGGGGATACAGGGGCACCGATAACTTTAAGGTAATCCATTTCCAGATCCTCAACTTGCATGGGTACTCGTTCCTAAAAGCGGTCTGTGTGTCTGGATTCTTTAAATTCTCCTTTTCAACTCTTATTTTCATTGTTGCCTTTTTGGGCCATTAGAAAAGAAAGTCACACCTCTTATCCACCCTGAAGCTTTAGGTGGTTCATTGCCTGGAGATATAAAAAAACAAAAGGACAGTTGGAAAATGCTTTGTTCCTGAAAGTGAGTGAGCAAAGAGAGTTTAGGTAAGAATAACTGAGGGGGGTGGTGTCTTATTACAAGCTCATGGTATTTATTTTCTTTCAAAACATTGTTTAAAGCTAATTTTGTGCCAGGCACTATTCTAAGGGCTTTATGAATAATAAACCCATTTACTACTCATCAAATCTCTAAAGTAGAGACTTATCATCCTCCTTTTACAGATGAGATTCCTAGGAACCAAGGGGTTAAGTAAATTGCTGTAGGTCACAGTTATTAAGGAGTGAAATCAGGATTTGAACTAAGGCAGATTTCCTCTAGAATTTGGGCTCTTACCTGTTAAGCCACTCTACATTAAGAGTAAATGGCTTGGGCGGCTGCCGTGGCTCAGCAGGCAGAGCTCCGACCTGCCGTGCTGGAGGTCTGGAGTTCAATCCCTGGTGCCTCCCCATATGCAAATTAAAAAAAAAAAAGAGTAAATGGCTTAGCTATTTACCAGTATGTCATAAAATTAGAATTGAAGCACTAGATGGCTTCTATGGTAATGAAAATGAACACATTTATAGAAATTTAAAAAATAAATATGAATTTTCATGCTGGCTGAAAATCAGTTGGATTTAACTGATTGATTTGACAGTGAGCGCTGGCCAACAGGATTATATGACAGACATTTTATATTAACTGAATAAACTAAATCTGCAGCTCCAAGGTTTTGATGAAAATATATTTAAAGCATGTCATATCTCTAATAAAAACTATGCCAGAATATGTAGTCTTGGAAATGACTTTAACCTATGAAAAGTAATTTTAGTTATTAGCTTAAAAACATAATAGAGGGCATATAGCTTTTCAAAATTCTTCTGGGGATTCATGAGCAAAAAAAAATTGAAGCTTTCTGGTATCTGACACACATAGATGTCACACTGGTCATGAGAGTCATGGTGGGGGAGAGTTCAGAGAACCATTGTTCTCTAACACCCGATCAGGTGAGGTGAAGTGACTTGTCCACGGGCCACCCACTTAAGCAGGGGTGAAAACTGGAGCTAGAGCCATGGTTTTCTGACCACCATAATTTCAGTGATCTTTCCATTACTCCGTATTTCCTCCTTCCTTCCTTCTTTCAATTGATGACTAATTCAGGAAACACTGAGCACCTCTTCTATGTTAGGCACTATTCTAGGTGCTGGGGTACAGATGCAATAGAAGATAAACATTTCGCTACTTTCCTGCAGCTCCCATTCTAGTGGATGGAGACAGGCAATAAATAAACCCAGATATTTTTAGATCCTGCTAAGTGTTGGAAACAAATAAACAGGGCAGAGCAATAGAGTTCTAGAAGTAGAGGAAGGGGTGGATACCACTTCAGATAGGTCAAGGAAGTGCTATTTAAAAGGAAGGAGCCAGCCTTGTGTGTATGTGCTGGGAGGTGGGAAAGAAATGGCTAAGCAGAGGGAACAGCAAGTACAAAGACCCTGAGGCAGGAGAGAGCTTGGTGTGTTCCAGGCACAGAAAGAAGGCCCTGTGGCTATGGCACAGATGTCTTGGGACAGAGTGAAAAAAGCTGAATCCCAACACTAAGGCAGGTGCTAGGTCCTGCGGATGTTATCAGCCATGGTAACGTCCTGTGGTAAGGATGGTATGGATCCAGTGCTTATCCTGAAGACAATGGGAAACCATTGAAAGATTTAAGAAGCATAGTATACCATGATTTATTTTTGTTGTTGTTGTTGTTTTATTTTGTTTGTTTGTTTTGAAGAGGGGAGGAGGGGAAATAGAGATGCAGAATAGTTGGGATGCTGTTTCAGCTGAGCTATCTGCAGTCTGCTCTTTGGGAGTACATGAAGATGAATGATTATGATGCTTCCACTCAGGCAGAAACTATATGATCTAGCTCCTTATTTGTATTTGGAGGATGTCAAGAAGATGTACTTCTTGATGTCTTAATGGGAAGGTAAAATGGAATGGAATGTCAGTCTGTTATCTAGTTCTGATCAGGTGTGTTGGCATGTATTGCTGGATAACAAATCACCCCAAAATTAGGGACTTAAAGCAACAACCATTTTACTTTATCATGATTCTTTGGGTCAGGAATTGGGACAGGGTTCAGCTGGCCATTCTTCTGCTCTACATGATACCAGCCGGGGTCACTCACTTAGCTGTATTATATGGTGGATCTGGGCTGGAATGTCCAAGAAGACTTCACTCATAAGTGCCATGGTGTGCTCTTGTACATGGCCTCTGTCTCCATCTGGGTAGCTTGAGCTTCCTCATAGCGTGGTGGCCCCGGGGTGGTTGACTTGATTATTGTAGGCATCCAAGAGTACCAAAAGTGGTGGTTGCAGATCTCTTACAGCCTGGCTTTGGAAGGTACTCAGTGCTACTTCTGCCACATGTTATTGGTCAAAGCCAGTCGCAGGGTTCACAAAGATTCAAGGGGAGGGGAAATGAACGCTACCTCTTAGCAAATTATAAACCACTGCACAAGGCCTCTGAAAACTGAATAACCATAGTCACCCTGGAGGTACTGAATCACTTTTTATTCTATAGTCACAGTGCACTTTTTTGGAACAATATGTAGGCCTTTCTCTCCACTGAAAAGGGAGGGTTTGGAGAACAGAAGGTTTTGCTGTTGTTGTTTTTGCTTTTGTTTTTTAATTATCTTTGTGTGTCCAGAGCCTAACATATAGAAGGCATTCAGGGAATGTTTGCTCATTGTCAAGACCAACACTGAACCTCAGAATCCAAATCTCTAGGGCCAGGGTTCCCAGTCCTGGCATCATCTCAGATTCCATAGCTCTGGGGCAAAGCTCAGACATTACTGCTTTTACAGATCTCCTCTGATGATTCGGATGCGTAGGCAGGGTTAAGAACCACTGGCCCAGGATTAGAACCAGTCATCGTCACCTAACCTCCCTGATGCATGTGGTCCAGGATAGGTTTGCCCAGGACTGTCATGGTTTTAACACTGAAAGTCCCACGTCCCGAGAAACCCCTTAGTTCTGTGCAAACCAGGCAGTTGGTCACGTTCTCAATGGATATGTTCTTAAGAAATATTGCCGATGAAGCGGGGAGAGCCCTTTTGAAAAACACTTACAAATATCTAGTGCAAGCAATGATTCTGCCTCCTTACTTTAAGGCTGAGTCGGAAACATAATGCTATCAATTACAGCCAACTCCTTGAATGAAGGCGGGAATGGCTCCGAGTCAGGGCTTTCCTTCAGCCCTGTGCTCTGGTGTACCAGGTCTGCTCACTCAGTTGAACAGTGTCCTTGTCTTTGGGAATTTTTCCAGGCATCTTTGAAAGTCCAGCCACAGTCAACAAGGATGACATGTTGAGGATGGTACAAGGCATGGGATGAAATTCCTGTGTCTTCCACACCAGTGTTATTATTACTATGTTTATTGCTATTTTAATAGGATACGTAAATATGTCTAATAAATATGAATACATATATTAAGGAGCTCTGCAGGGAGGCCATGTGGCATAGGGGAGAGGCCCAGGATCTGTCTGGCCTTGGGTAACTGGGTTTGTGCCCTGGCTTTACATAATTTTGGGTGCCTCTTTTTGCCTTAGCTATTCATCTGTAAAATGGGAATGATGATGACATCATCTTCACAAGGCAGTGGGGAAGATCCACTTAAATAATAAAGGTGACAGTGGTTCTGTAGACTGAAAAGGGTGAGGCTCCATGATTATCTCTCAATGGGGACAACACAAAGAAATTACTCTGTCCATTCCTCCTACCGAAAGGCACATGACCAAGGCTCCTGGTCCCC
>PVIY010050109.1:0-16371 GCA_004026745.1 Myrmecophaga tridactyla
AAGGCTGATAAATGGATAACCTGTCCCCCCAACCCCGCCCAGGGGGACCTGCCAGCTCCTTGGGGCTCTGCAGCCTCCTCCAGCCCCAGATGGAGCATCCCCCCCGCTGGACACCTGCCAGCCCTTTGGCGTCTAGGTGGTGGGGCCACGTTCACAGGCGCCCTCAGTATGGTGTTTATTTTCCCTTTTCCTTCTCCCTCCTCATGGTCTAAATCACTTAATAGTTTAAATCTTTGATTTTCATTCCAAATTCATCAGACCATTATCATAAGTGGTCATTCACCCAAGTTCCTACTTTATTCTCAACTTGTCTTAGGTTTGTTATTGTTTACCTTAAAACATTAATAGCCTCTCTTTATGCTCGAAGTTTTAGATTTACAGAATGGTCCTAAAACTACGACAGGTTTCCCCACAGACACCCCGTACCTGGGATCCCCTATCTTCTGTGTCTCAGATGACGGGTGGTCCCCCATCTTCTGTAACAGCCGGGAGGAGTCTGGGACCAGCAGGGAGCCTGGGGAGGGTGCCCAGGGCCCCACCGTGGTCCCTCACGGGGCTCATCGTCAGAGACGCCTCTCCAAGGTTCATGCTGAGTCCCCCTGTGGGGCCCGGCCCTGCGCGCCCACCGCCCCATCTCCCTCGGAGACCGGGACGAGGCCGGGCTTCCTAGCGGCTGCCGGCGCGCCCTCACCGGCCTGGGGATCCAGGTCCGCACGGTGGTCGGGCGCCACCTGGCGGCCGCGTTCATATCGTTCCGGTCGCGCGGAAGGGAGAGTTCCAGAAAGCAGGTGACCTTTCTCTCCGTGGACCAGATATTGGGTGGAGGGCTCTGACCTCTATTTCGTAAAGACTCAGTCCAGGCCTAAGATGAGGAGTTATGGGCTGGGGACGGTAGTGGAAGCTTTGGGTGCAGATGAGATAAAGCAGGAGGAGAGGAAAGAGGAGACCCAGAACTGTGCACTGCGGAACCAAGATTTAAAGATTGACTTGAAGAGAGAGCTTGCAAAGGAGATGGGAAACTGCGCAGAGACGTCGGAGGAAAGCCAGGAGAATGGGGGCTCGAGATGCCAAAGGTAGCAAGGGCTGATCGAAGGGGTTAAGTGAGGAGACCTCCCCTTAGCCCTGCACCCCTGCCCTGCCCAGCAATGGCTCTGTTTCCCCATTTCAGGGAGGCGCCTTCTTTACTGACTGTTGAGGGAGCGGGCCACCTGGTGAGCCTAGAAGCCAGAACGGGCTCATGTTTGGGTCCAGGCGTGCAAGGATTAAATGGGCCGGTCCCTGTTCAGACTCTCTGATCTCTGGGGCATGGAGCCCAGGGAGGAGTCAGAACCCTGGGCTGGGGTCCCAACCCAGGTGGGTAAGGCGCTAACTGTCCTTGGGTCTCTTTCCCCATCTGTAAGGTTGGGGGGAGGAGCCTTTGTCCAGCCAACCTCCAGAGAGGGGAGGGGGCTGATGCTGAGGACAAATTGGGGATTGGTGTGAAGGCGTTTGGGGGAAGGTCACAGGGCGTGCTGAGTGCAGTGGTGGTACAGGCTGGGATGGCGACTCCAGCCGGGCCATGCCCCCCACTGTGTGGGGCCATGGCACAAGCACTGGACTGGGAGTTGGGAAAGAACACGCTCTAGCTGTGGGACTCACTAGCCTTCTCCCAGCTTTCTGAGCAGAAAAGATGTGGGCTGTCACCAAAGTGAGGTTTGCGAAAGCACTTTGCGGTCTCAAGCATCTGTTAATGCAAGGAACAATTTCTCCTCTTTCTCGTCTTCCTATAAACAAAAGTATAGAGCTCAGATAGGGGAGGTGACAGTGACAGCCCAGCAATACACCTGCTGCTGGTTGGTATTGATGGTGACAAAGTGGAAAAGGACTAATGCTAATTATGCTCTTGATATTTATACCTGTTATCTCATTTCACCTTTTCAGTAAGGCTGTGAGGAAGGACTTGTCATCTCCATTTTAATGGACAATCTGAGGTTCCAGGAGTTTCAGCAATTTGCTTAAGGGCACATGGGCTAATTGGAATTCAGGTCCGGCAGACCCCAAAGCTTTCCCCGTATGTCTACAGCTGAGCTGGGACTATGAATAACATGAACTTCTGCCTCCTGAGCCAGGGCCTGCCCTGTTTTCAGGGTGCCCCCCCCCATACACACACACTGGTTACCCCCCATGCCCTGAGAGGTAGGCACCATCATTTCTCCCCTGTGAGACTCAGGGAAACTGAGGCAGGCCACAAGGAACCTGAGGGAACAGTCAGGGTCACATGGAAGCCGAGCCAGGTGAGGGTCCAGGAGCAGTTAGCTGCTGGAGAAACGACTCCAGTGTCAATCATGAGAGCTGTTTTCAAATATCTGGAAAGCGGTCATGGAATGGAAGACTTAGGCTTATTTCTATTGACTCCTGAGGGTAAAATAGGCCCCTTAAGTGAAAATAAGTAAGCACTCAATAAATGCCAGCAATTATAGTTATTACTGTGAGGAAGCAGTGAGTTCCCATCTCTGGAGGGAATCAACCAGAGACGGGGGAAAACCCATGTCTGGGCCATCTGGCATCAGATGGAGGATAGAGTAGATGGTGGCCAAGCACCCCCACCTCTGCCATCCTAGAAGTCTGAAATGGATCCAGGTAAACCCCTGCAGTGCTCAGAGGCAGCCATCCCGTCTCACCCTAGCTAATCACAATATTTACTGGCATGGGGACTGGACATCTGTCCCTGGGCAGTTGGTAGCTGGAAAATTTTGAGGCCCTGGGGCCTGGCAGCCAAGCCCTGCCATGGTTTCATCAGTTAGAGGAGAGGCTCCTGGGGAGACGACCAGCCGAGGTTAGTCCCACAGAGGGACACTGGAGGGAAGGAGCTGGGGCAGGTGCCACCATTCCCTGATGCAACCTGGGGAAAGCAGAGCCCGGCAGGGGCCCCTGGGACATCCACCGAGAGGGCCATGGCTTTGGGGCTCAGGGCCCGGTTCCAGCCGGTGAACCCCTGAACCGGAGCAGCTCTGCTTCCAAAGCCTTCCTTAGCTCCCCATGGTCTGGCATATCACAAACTGGGTGGGTTTTGTTTGGACCACATAGTGTTTAAAAGAATATGAGCCGACCATTTGCAAATTGAGTGACTTTATGCACAATCCTGGTTTCTGGTTTCTGAACGCAGGAAGATGGAGCCGTCCTGGGCGCTTCTTCTGCGCTTCTTCAGCAGCCAAGAGGTGGAGCTGAGTGTCCTGAATTTTTCCCTTGGGTGGCCGCAAGGCCATTTAACAGAGCATTTATCTTGCTGTTTCGCTCTAGAGGAGGTGCATTTCTTTGTACCCGTGCTGCCCACAGGAGTGGGAGGTGAAGGATATGACATGCTGAGACAGCCTGATGTTTCAAGAAACAGCTGAGAGGATGTGTTTCTCTGTGAAGGGTGCTGGCTGCTTCTCTCGTTCACCGGCCCACCCAGCCTGGATCCTGAGGACATTTGCATTTTTGAAGCCAGGCTGACCCTCACGTCCAGGAGCTAAAATGGGTGGCCTTGTAGGGCTGTGCCCTCTCCTGCGACAACCCCCAGCTGGATCCCCGACTCTCTCCCAGCCCACTGGTCTCCTCATCCCGCTGAGCCTTCTCACCCCATGCCTGAGGTCGCCCTGCTTGGTCCACCTGCTCATCCCCTGGACCCAGCCCCCTTCCCATCTCTTGCTGCCTAAATACCACGGTCATTGAAGGCGGGACAGCTGGAACGGCCCTCCCCCCATGGTGCTGTTGGGACCACGCTCAGGCTGTCCACTGGCCCTACCCCCAGCTATGGGGACTCACTTTTCATTCTGCTGAGTCCCCACCCAATCCCCCACCCCCACCCCCACTTCCCCAGTGCTGTGCCCGCCTGTGGGTTAGATCCGTAAATGTTTATTGAATTTCCAGGTACCCTGGCCTCTCATTTTGGGGAAGCTTCTTAGGCCGAGGATCTGGGATGGGCAGATTCAAGCCACCCTGCAGTGAGGCCTGGGCTGGGCCAGCTCCTTGTGGCTGCTAGAATCATGCAAACTCACTGGCACCCCTTCCCCAGACTCCCCCTGTGTTAATCTGCAAGCTGCCGGATTGCGATATACCAGAACTGGAATGGCTTTTAAAAGGGAAATTTAATAAGTTACAAGTTTACAGTTCTAAGCCTATGGAAATGTCCAAACTAAGGCATCCAAGGAAAGAGACCTTCATTCAAAATAGGCTGATGGGTCTGGAACAGCTGTCATCTGGGACGTCACGTGGCTGGCATCTGCTGGTCCCTTGCTCCTGGGCTCCGCTGTTTTCAGCCTCTGTTCCTGTGGGGATTCCTCACTTTGCTTCTCCGGGGCTGGGTTTCATTTCTTGGCTTCCCTTGGCTCTCTCCAGGTTCTGGCTTGCTTAACGTCTCGTGGTGACATCTGCTGGGCTCCAAGCATCTCCAAACATCCGTGTCTCTGTTCTCCAATTGTTGGCATCTGTGTCAGCTCTGCTCTGAAGTTTCTGTTGGCCCTCTCACTTCTGAGGCTTCTGGCTCTCTCCAGAATGTTTCCTCTTTTAGAGGACTCTAGTAAACTCATCAAGACCCACCTGGAACGGGTAGAGTCCCGTCTCCATCTAATCGAAAGTTACACCCACGATTGGGTGTCACATCTCCATGGAAATATTCTAATCAAAAGTTTCCAACCCACAATATTGAATCAGGAGTAAAAGAAACAGCTGTCTCCACCAGATTGGCTCAGGATTAAAACATGGCTTTTCTGGGGTACCTAATACTTTAAACTGGTACACTCCCCATTCCAGATAAGTGACACGGAGAGGACCCCACAGACACCCACACGGGGAGCCCTGAGGACCATCTCAGCGACGCGGGCCAACAGTGGCCCTCACAGCTCAGCTCATCAAAGGACACCAGCCTCTTTTCTTAGTGGTTTGTAGAAGAAAGTTGCTGTTAACTCTTCACGAGAAGGGTCTCCCACAAAATGCGTAACTGCGAAGCTGTGGTAAAGACATTTGGGGGACGCCAATCCTGGTGTTCTAAGATGTCACCTCCTTCCCAGAGCCATTCTGGACCCCAGGCTTATGGGGGCCCGTCTGAGGTCCCAGGGCCCCCGGAACTGGGCGGCGCTTGTCCGTTTATCCGTCCAGCCTCTAGGTGGAGGGCCCCCGAGGGCAGTGTGTGCTGCCCAGCCCTGGCACCTAGGGGTGGCCCGTACATTTGCTGACTGAGCTGGTGGACGGCGAGCATGGAACCCCCACTCCCCCCACCCCCATTTGAGTTTCAAAAAATCAGGACTTGGGAGTTCCTGGTCGCAAGCTCCTCCTATCCCTGGAATCTTCTTTCCCATGCAGGGAAGAGGCGGCATCCTGATGACCACCACCCCTCGATTCCCCAGGGCTGGGTTCTGGGTGGCGGGTGCCTGTGTCCCCTGCAGGGAGAGGCAGATGGGCTTGACAGGAGTCCAGCGGGGGGAGGACGTCCCACAGCTTGGGCCGCACTGGGCGGCGCAGAGAGCTTGAGTTAAAGATGAGGTTGGAGTTCCAAGATGGATGGGATGGCGCCTTAGAACCGAAACAAGGCTGTCTTACTATCAGCAAGGGATGGAAAAATTAGGGACCTCCGTGGAGAGGCTGTTAGGGGCCTGCTATCCTGCGGGAAGGAGGGTGTAGGCAAAATGAGTTTTGGAGCAATTACTGGGAAAATAAAACTGTTTCATATTTATACCGCAAGGGGTTGAGACTCTTGGATCAAATCCAATGTATTTAAATATTTAAATGTACAAATATGTTTCTATAGGCATAGATCTTCCTAAAAGGATATATAAGAAACAGAACGATAGCTTCTGTGGAGCAGGAGGTTTGAATTGGAGCACCCAATTCAAAATAACTTTTGAATTATTTTAACCATATGCATGTATCATACTTCCAATAAAAATCGGAAGAAGTTTGAGAAACTAGCTGAGCAGAACTGGGCGAGGTTTTCCCATGTGTAACCTTAAGCTGTTGGCCGCGGTGGAGGCGGGGGCGCCCAGCTGCCCGCTCCCACTCAGGGCTCCTTCATGGACGCCACCTGGTGGCCCGGAGCTTGCTGCCCGCTGCCTGGCTGGCCTGCTGGCGGGTACGGTGCCTCCTCTGTCACCTCACTGTCCTGCTCTAGCAGAGCCGGACTGAGGAGACCGCTGGGCAACCGCTCAGGCAGGGGGTGGGAACCAGCCCACCTTCTGCCCCCCCCGTAACCCCTCCTCCTAGGGTTGTGTGCAGAGGAGGGTCCTAGGGGTGGGCTGCCGCATCCCTGCCTAGAACTGGGACCACCGAAATGACAGGACTACACCAGCCAAGGGGCCTCGCATGGCAGCAGGTTCAAGGCCCGTGGTTTACCGATAGGGAAACGGGGGCCCAGGGAGCCCCAGCACCTCCCCCCACCCCGAGAATCGGAACTAGAACTCAGGACCCCTGCTTCCCAGACCGGAGCACTTGGCACCCCACCTGCTGCCCAACCTGTGTTCAGGTGAGCTACCAAGGGCAGGGGGCGAGGAGCGGCCCTGCTGCCCCGGTGGGCAGAATGAGAGTCCTGGGGGACTCCGGAGTATCTGGCTGCCTGTGGACGCTACTTGTGTGAAATCACTGCCCCACACCTGCCTCTACCCATCCCCTCCCTGGGCTGCTGCTCCCAGCTCAGCATCCCTCCCCCCCCCCCCACCCCAGCAGTCCCTTCCTCTTCTTTCCTGCTAATCTTTATGGCAAACTCACCTCTGCTGGGAAGGCCTCACTGACTGGCCTCTGGAATGGGGCACTCCAGGCCTCCTGAGTGCTGGGGAAAATGGAGCCTGTGGGTGAGTATACAGGTGAGCCTGGTCTACCCTGTTCCCTGCTCTAGGCCATGAGTGTGTAAGGAAGGATATGGGTTTTCCCTCACCTTCGTACTTACTACCAGCAAAGGTGGCCTCTGGGTTCTGTGCACCCCCACGGGGACGGCTGGGTGAAGCCTGGCACAGACCCCCAAACCCCAGTTCCCAGAAACTCAGGGCTGGCAGGACCCATAGGCACAATGTATCTCAGAATGTGAATTGGCCGAAAAAGAATTCTGAAGCCAAATACATCCAGGACATCTCGTGTTAATTAAACAACCCAAAGAACAAGCTTCATCAGGCAGGACTTGTCAGGACCTTTAATGTGCTGATGCAC
The DNA here is from genome assembly GCA_004026745.1 of Myrmecophaga tridactyla. NCBI lineage: Eukaryota > Metazoa > Chordata > Mammalia > Pilosa > Myrmecophagidae > Myrmecophaga > Myrmecophaga tridactyla. The sequence continues at coordinate 7,156 of PVIY010050109.1, forward strand.
TGGGAGTCTCCACAAGGGGGCCAGAGGGTGTGCTCACCCCAAACCTAAGAGACCACAGAATCCGCTATGGAGCAGGAAATGCATGCAGGGAAATGCTGAGCCCAGACTCGGCTCACACAGGAGAGACTGAGTCCCTAGGGTGGAAGGGAGCAGCTGGAGCAGGGCTGCTGCCAGTCATGCAGCACCTTTGTGCAAGTTAGAACAAGGGGTCCCTTCCTTCAGACACTTCCATCTGTGGGAAAATTAACTGCCAATACGTTGATTTTAGTAGAACAAGACCCTTTACTGCCATCTACTGGGAACATTCCATAGTGATATGCAAATCTACAGTATCTTTGGGAATGCACCACCCTGCCCCTTAGATGCGGTGCCCTGGGCAGTGCACAGCCTGCGCTACCATGCATGGCAGCCCTGGGCCCAGAGTCACTAACTCCCAGTCAACCCATTATTCCCTTTCTGCCTGCACAATATTACGGCCCAGGTGAGGGCTCTGAACCAGGCCGACCCTTCAGCCTCAGCCCCAGCTTCATCTCTGTCTCCATCCCCCGACACCTGCATCACCTAGTCCACGGCAGGCTCAAACGATTGACCCCAGGAACACGTTCCATAACATGACTGGGGAGCAGGGAACGGGATCCAGACCCAGCACTGCTCTGATGTGCTGTGTGACCCAAGGGAATTCCCTATCCCTTTCTGATCATTCATTCCTTCTGTAAATTGAGGTGGTTGAGCTTGGACATCGCTAGGGCCCCAGAGAGCTCTGAATGGATTGTGAACACTTCACCCCTTCCCTGTGGAGTTTTGAGAAGGCAAAGAAGCCATTCCTATTGCTGGCAGAAAGACATCTAAGAACAGCAGAATACAACCTGATATTTTTTTATTAGACTAGGAAATATAATTTATTTCATAAAAATTAATTTTGTTACAATAGGAATGCTAAACATTATTTACAGGTTGTAGTTTACAGAATAAACAGGTGGAATTGGGGGCCCTCCCAGGAGCCCTGCACTCCTCGGACATACAACCATGTCCACGGCCCGAGTAGGGGGCCAGCCCTGTGCCCCCACCAGGAGAGCTGCTCCCTGCTTCCAAGCTCCTGGCTGCTCAGAGAGCGGCTATGGGACCTGGCTCAGCTGCCCAGGAGCTGGGGGTAGGGGGCCTGAGGTCCCTGGGTCATCCAGGTGATAGGGAGAGGTTCCCACGCCCTCGGGAGGATTCCCATCCCAGGCAGGGTTCTGGAGCCTGGGGGTAAGCCAAGGGAGAGGCACGTTGAAGGTACATTGACTGACCCTGTGGACTCAGAGAGGGCAGGAGACAGGCACGCCAACCTCCAGGGGTTCGAACCCGAACCCGGGACACAGAGGAGGGCACACCCACGCCTACGCAGGTGGGGACACGTGGGCCCACGGAGACAAGCACACGCCTGATGGGCCCATGGAGACAAGTACACGCACAGAGGCACACATGCACACACACGCACACACCCCAGAAAGGAGAGAGACCCCACCCCACCTGCGTGGGGGCCACACCAGCAGTGCTTGAGGCACCTGTACATGCCCGTGGGCTGCAGGGGGGCTGCCGCTCAGGCCTGGATGGAGGGGAAGCCGCTAACCCCTCCACCCGAGGTGGGCAGCGTGCCGACATGGTCACAGCGGCCCTGGCAGATTGATGGAGGCAGCAAACACTTCTGGGCTTTTCTTAAAATGCTGGACATTTTGAACCCTCCCAGGAGCTCCAGCCAATTGTTTCTGGGCTCCAGGGCTTGGTATGACAACTTCTGAAGAGCGGATTGGAATTGGAACGCGGCTCGGCATGAGCGAGCAGCCCTGTGGGTGAGGCTGGGGAGGGCGGCAGGGTGGGGGAGCTGGGTGGAGACGCCATCACCTCCTTGGAATCCACCGGGGTTCCCTTCAGAAGCGTAGAATTCCAGTGGGTCAGAAACCCAAATGGGCCTCAGACAACAGCCAAGGGACTGCTTCAGTGTGAAAAGGAAACCAAGGCCCAGAGTGGGCAGTGATATGCCCGAACTAACACAGCGGTGTAACAGCAAGGCTGGAGCTCCATCCCGGGCCTCCAGACTCCCAGGCACAGGAAAATCTTTGCAGACTTGGAGCGGGAAGGGCAGCAGCAAGCCCCTCCCAGGTGTGGGGTCACCTGACAGTGCCCCCACAGCTCAGCGGCCATAAAGGGACCGAGGAGGCTGAGCCCCTGGGGTCTGGGCACTTTTGCCTGAGGCGGAGTCCATGCGGGCCTGGGGTAAAGAGCCCCGCCTCAGCCTTGTGGCACCAGACAGGACCCACCCCCGACTGGCGACCCTGACCCAGGAATCCTCTCTAAAACCCCTACAAGACCTCATCTGCCCAAGGTCAACCCCCCATAACCCCATAACCCTGTTGAGCCCATGGCAGAGGCCAGGCTGGGGGGTAGGGGCTGGCTGGGCCAGCAGCCCTTAGGCCTTCCCTCTTCTCGGGAGCGCAGACTTTCAAAGGCCAGGGCAGGCAGAGGCTGGTCCCAGCAGCTGCTCAGAGACCTGCTGGGGCAAGCCCTGGGGTCAGTGCCCAGAGCTGTCCGGGGGAGCTGGCACTTGCTTGGCCCCCCGTGGCAAGGAGAGTCTTTAATGAGTCCTCGGTGCCAACTATTAGAGGCCCTGGTCCCAGCTGTCGCCAGCCTGCAGCAAAGGGGCGGGGGCTTCTCCTTCCTTAGGACCCTGCCGGCCTTTCAGATCATCATGGAACAGCCTGGTGGGGGCCGCCAGCCCCTCTTCCACCCTGGAAACCCAGTCTGTTCAGAAAGGATACTTCAACCTCTCCCAGACAGCAGAGGAAGGGTGAGGAGAGGATTAAAGGGAGGTGCCCTGGAGATGAGAGCTGGGAAAATAGCTTTCCGCCCTTCCTCCTCCACTCGCAGACTCATAAAGTCTCAGCCAAGCCACCCACCTCTCAGCCTCCCACGGCCCAGGGTTGCCTGCTAGCACAGCTAGAGGGGCCCTCTTAATCCATCCCTCCTATTTTACAGAAGGAGAAACTGAGTCTGGGAAGGATGGATTCTGGACTCCTGGGCATCTGAGAGTATCAAACTGTCTCAGCCCACGAAGTCAAGAGGCTACTGGGTGGGGTATAGGGAGTGTCATGGCTGGGCCCCATGGGGACCCCCTCTCCCACTTCTTCCCTCTGCCTGAGCCCCACTTCTGGTTCTACCCTCCCTCTCCAGGAACTTCCAGATCACGTCAGGAAACATTCTCCCTCGCCCAGAGCTGGCCTGGCCTGGCCTGCCCACATTTTCCACTTCAGCTCTTCTCAGTCGGATTCCCTGGAGCCGCGGTGCTCCCCAGAGGAGCTGGGGGTGTCTGCCAGGGGCTGCAGGAGAGAGAGCCCCACCCCACTCCAACCCATAGGGCTCCTTTGCCTCCCTCTATTCAGAATTTTTTTTGCATGGGCAGGCTCTGGGAATCAAACCCGGGTTTCCTGCATGGCAGGCAAGAACTCACCACAGAGCTCTCCTTGCACTGCCCTCTGTTTAGGATTTTAGAGGGAAATGGTACCACAGCTAAAACCCAGCCTGACCTACCCCTCCCTGCACAACTGGGAAAAATGGAGGCTTGTCAGAATTGAGTCCAAACAGATTCATCAGCAGTGCAGCGTTCCCTGGCCGCTCTTTCTTTCTTGGGCACCGTGCGCGCGCATGCACGCGCGCGCGCACACACACACACACACACACACACACCTGGCCAGAACCAGAGCGCGCGCGCGCGCGCACACACACACACACACACACCTGGCCAGAACCAGAGCACACCCACTCTCATCTACTCAAGAAAAGAGTTTTCTATTTTCTGTGTGTGTTTTTCATTTTTTTTTCTTAAAAAGGTCTTATCCAAATATCTGGATAATAAATCATTTGCGTTTCCTAAGAAACTGGGTTTTTTTTTTTCCCTTGTGGTTTTGGTGTTTTCTTCTTCTCTGAGCATTACTAGCAGTCTGAAGCTTTCTTTCTTTCCTTTTCCTTTTTTTTCTTTAGGACAGGAGAAAGCAGTTTGTCTGAATTGTCCTTGACTCTTCAAAAAGTCAAGAGGCGTGAAAGGAGAAGGGGCTTAAGGGAGCAAGGAGAAATCAGTAACCGAGGGCGAAAATGAAGAACAAAATGTAACCCAGAAGTCTGGGGCTGAGGGTGGAAGGTGCAGAGCAGAGGGCGGGCCACCGCCTTTACCCCTAGCTGTCACTGGGCCATCAGCCCCACCCTGTCCCTGTCCCTGCACACAGGGCCCACCCAGGAGAGGAGGGGGTGAAGGGGGGACCCTTGGTCCCCTTGACACATGGATTTATCTAAGGCTGGTCGTGGTGTGGGGATTGGGGCAGGGGAAGGAGGAGAGGGGCAGCTCCGGCTGCGAGCTCTGAGGTGGCAGAGGCTGGACCTCCCCGTCAGGAGGCTGCCCCTGCTTCCGCCTCCTGCCAGTCCCCAGCACCTGCGGCTCCGGGCGGCTCAGCAGTCCCCGTCGGTGGCCATGGCCACCAGCATCTCACTCTTGCCCATCTCCTCCAAGGCACTGGCCAGGCTGTTGAGGTCCCCGTCGTCCTGCTGCAGAGCTTCCCAGAGGTCCAAGATCACCCCCGTGGGGCTAGCTTTGGTGGCAAAGTAGTTCAGGTACCTGGCGGAGGGAGGGAGGGGGGCATTGGGGTCCTCGACTGCTCAGCACCTACCAGAAGCCTGGGAGGTGGAGGAAGCACTGGAGATGAGAAGACTGTAGGCTCAGGTGACCCTGGTCCTAGGTCTGAGTCCTAGTTCCTCTGCTTCCAGGCTGTGTGGCCCTGGGAAAGTCACTGCACCTCTCTGAGCCTGTCTGTTCGTCTCTAAAATGGGAATGGTGCCATTTCCCTCCCAACATGCAGATAGACCCAAGAGCATACAGAGTTAGGGTCTAGCATGGTCTCCAACACTGCCTGTCCTGTCCACCCTCATTGTCATTACGGCTGTTGAGACACACTGGCACCAGGAGCGACCAGCCATTCCCAGCATGCCCTTCCCTACTCCACCCACCTTTGTTTCCTGCCTGACCCCACCCTCTGAACTCTTCTGATAGTAGAAACAGAGTCTTAAACATCTCTGAAAATTCCAACGATTCTAGAAACGGATCTTTAAATGGCATCTCCTCAATAAGATTTCCTTAACTGTTTTTCAGTAAGTATAGTATAATGCTATTCTTATTACCATTATAGCTATCTAGCATTTTAAATTCCTTAAGAGTTCTGATGCTGAGGTGTATTCTTTAACTCAGCAAGCACCTGCAGAGCCTGCTCTGTCCTGGGTGCTGCCCAGGTGCTGGAAAGAAGGTGTTGGTCCCAGCCAGCTGGTATCCCGGCTCTGTCCCAGGAGATGGGCAGTGGCGATTATTCCCATGGAACGCGAGAAGGCAGGGCGTGGAAAGCGGAGCAGCCTCTCAGCCTGGCTGGCTGGCAGGCCAGTGCTCAGGGCCAAAGGGACAGGTTTCTCAGACTGACATGCCCAAACCTGAGTCCCTGAGCTCCAGCCCCACCACTCTGTCCCCACCCCATCGGGGTATCTGGCAACTCCAAGGCCTTAAAAGGCTTAAAGGCTCGCCTGGCCCTGCAAGGTCCGGCTGTCAACTCTCTGACCTCATCTTCCCCTTCCTGCTTGTTCACTCCACTCTACCTACAGGCCCATCAGGCATGCCTCTGCCCCAGGCCCTTTGCGCTGGCCATTCCCTCTGCATGGAGCTCCTCCCCAGAACCTGCCCCTCCCACCCTCTCCCGTGTGCTATTCCTGTCCGTCTGACACACTCCACACTTTACTGATGGGTCCTGGCCATCGTGTGTCTCCCTCCACTGGAACGCACCCTCCACGGGACTGGGGTTTCCATTTGTTTGTTCACTATGGTATCCTCTGTGCCTAGAACAGTGCCTGGCACACAGCAGGTACTCTACAAATAATTCCAGGGTGAATGTCTACTTAGACAGATCCAGCCCTGGGCACCCAAACCATAAGCAACAGGATCCTGGAGAGAAAAACTGGTACTCCTCGACCTGGAGGAACTGTGGAAATAAATAAAACCAGGGCCCCAGACACCAGAAGGGCTGATTGTAAGCTACAGAGCGCCCAATGTGAGCGTTTCGAAACCAGGGGCTGCAAATGGGAGGCATGTGGGCCAGATGTGGACAGCAGAGGGATTTCTGCCTGGATTGCGGTATTAAATTTTTAAAAACAAATTAGTTATTAACTTTAAAAATTGGTGGATTTTACAGAGAAATCTGGATTTCTGACTTCCGTGAGAGAGATCTAGTGACACAGCGCCGGCCTTCCTGCCTGGTGACAATCTGCTGGGACTGAGCTGTGGGCACTGCTTCCGGGCAGGGCGGGAGCACTGCTCACCTGGGGGACCCCCACCCAACAGCCCACCCAGGCAGCGCACCCCCTCCCTGTCCTGTGGGCCTGGAGGTTTGTGACCCCCTCGTCCAGCCTAGGTGAAAAAAGTGAGGCCCAGAGAGGAGACAGACTCAATCACAGCTGGTCGGAAGCCCGGGTGGGATCTGGTCCCGGATGCAGGCTGCCTGCCCCTTGCCCCTGCTAGGCCCTGAGGGTGGAGGGGTAAGGGTGAGGGCTGCAGCCTGGGTGGGGGCAGGCCCCACACTCACCGGTCCATGGAAAGCTTCTGCGCCAACAGCCGCCAGTCGTTGCCCCGTGAATTGGGGGCATCGAGGCTGCTGCAGATCTTCTGGCGGATGGAAAGTGGGATCTTGAAGGCGTAGGGCCCCAGCTGGGTGGTGCCGGCACTGCCGGGGGCCGAGCAGAGAGTGTCCAGGGAGCCGGCGGCCGTCTGCAAGGGCAGGGGGGAAGGCTAAGAGGAGCAGAGGGCCCCTGGGGACGGCTCTGGGCCTCTGGCCCCTCCCGCCCCCTGCTCTAGGACTGTGAGCTCGTCAGGGCTCTGAATCACCCTCACCAGACGTGCACAGGCTCTCTCCCCTGTGGGCCAGCTCCCAGGACGGGGGCTGCATCCTGACGGACCCCCAACCCCAGGGCTTGTGCCTGGGACACTGCCGGGCTAATGGAGGTTATAAAGCAGTTAAAGAGCCATGGGCACAGTTGAACCCACACAAACCCTTTTTCACATGTGTGGGAAACAGAGTCTAGACAGGGGACAGGATTGCCCAGGGCCACACAAGTTAGTGGCAGGACCAGGTCTACGAGCATATCCCGTGCTCTTCCCACTGCACCCCCAGGATGGCGTGGCCCCCTCACCCTGGCCTGCCTGGGGTTGGTAAACTTTAGTCTGACGGAGAAGGGCCAAACGCCGTGCTGACTTAGGTTCCCAGAGACCGTGGGCAGATACTCGCCCACCTCCCACTCTTTCACCTGCTGGGTGGGGGTCACCCTGTCGTCTCCCCAGGTGGCTGTGATGATTTCCTGTAAACGGCCCAGCACATCCAGACCCACTGGTGGCCCTCAGTGGTGGATGCTACCAAAGGGTGACTGAGTGCCAGGTCAGACGCGGGCGGGATGGCATTTCCACCCAGGTGCGGCTGGGACGGCGCCCTCACCTCTGCCAGCATGGTGTGCAGCTGGAATATCTGGCCCTCTCCCTCCACCTGCCGCACGCAGATCTTGCAGGTGAGCTCGGCAGAGGCCAGGCTGTGCCTCTCCAGTGTGAAGGTGCAGTGCAGGCCCTTCTGGCTGCCGCTCCAGATGTGGGAGAAGGGGATCTCCTGGGGGAGGAGAGCATCAGGGCCATGGAGGTGAGGGAGCCTTCCTGCACCCTGTCCAGCCTGCCCTGCCCTCCCGGAGAATGGGGACAGCCTGGGGAAGTGGTCGGCCTCGGGGGAGCTAGGACCTCTTGCTGGGGGCTCTGCCCAGGCCTCACCATCATATGGACAGAGGGGGAACAGCTGGTCAAGGACCCTCAGGCTGGCCGGTTTGGTCTGTGTCAGGCCCTTGGTTCCCAAAGGGAAGAGAGAAAGGGGGTGTTGTGGGAGAGAAGAGGCACAAGTCTGAAAAGCTAAGTGTGCATGGGTGCCCTCTGGGCCAGGAGGCGTGTCTGGCTGGGAAGCCCTCATGGATTGGTGACACGTGGCTGGGTGGGGCAGAGGGACATAACCATCAGAGATTAGGTTGGCCCGTCTGGGCAGGTGTGCACACCCTGATAGACAGGGAGGCTTCGAGGATGATGCATAGAGAGATTTGTGCACAGGACCAGTGTGCAAGTCATGGGGATGCTGGGGGAGTGCAGTGTGGCTGTCCAAGCACTGAATCTGGGCTGTGTCCGAGGATGACTGGGAGCATGGAGAGTGAGAAGGAAAGAGACAGAGGTGGCAGAGAGGGTGGGACTGAGAGGGACAGGGCTACAAGAAGGAAGGAGGCAGGGGCCGGGCCTGGGGGAGGCTGGGAGGTCCGTCTTCTTTGGCAGGTCCCCTGAGTGGTGCCTCCACCTCCGACCATCCTGCTCCTCCAGTCCCTCACCTGGTACTTGGCCAGCAGCTTGCTCCTCCAGTGGGCGTGGGGGATGTCATGGATGGAGAGGCGCAGGTTGTGGTAGCTGTCCTTGAACAGCAGGGGTTTTGGCTCCTCCACCAGGTAGCCGCCCAAGGTCCGCTCCAGCTCTAGCACCTCCTGTGGGCCGGAAAGAATGGGAGGGAAGAGCCATTACACTTGGCCTATGGGCCCTCTCCTGCTGCAATAGGGAAGGGCCGTGGGTGGGTGGCCAGGGAGGGCAAGCAGATGCAGGCAGAGGGGACCAGGCTGAACCATTAAGGGCAGGGACCCATGTGAGCACAGGGCTGGGCATTTGTTAGGTGCTCACAGAAAGCGTACAGCATGAACAGATGGATGGATGGATAAACAGAAACATGGATGAGTGAGGGGACAGACAGTTAGACACATCGATGGATAAATGGATTTAGAGATGACTTGGATGGATAGATGGACAGATGGATGATGGAAGGAAAAATAAATGGATGATGAGTGATAACTGGATGGGCAGATGGACTGCTGAGTGAATGTGGGTACTGACAGAAAGTTAAAAGGATGGATGTTTGGGTGGGTGATGGGTGGATGGATAAATGGGTAGATAAGGGCTGAATAAGTAAAGAATGCCACGTGGCAACTTCCCTCTTGTCCCTCATTTGATCTCCACTCTCTCTCTGGCCAAACTTGATCATTATTCACTGTCCCAGGACCAAAAGATCATTTCCCAGGAGGCTCCAACCCCAT
>PVIY010050110.1:0-16366 GCA_004026745.1 Myrmecophaga tridactyla
CTCAAATTTAATGAAAAACATGACCATGCATTCACTTAACCAAGTGAATACCAAACAAGGAAAACTTGAAGAGAAATAGGCAGAGATAGAACATAATCACACTACAGAATCCAAGGACAAGTAAGAATTCTGAAAGCTGCAAGAGAAAACCAACATACTATATAAAATTCTGTCCTTAAGAAATTAAGTGACAATTTCTCATCAGAAACCATGATGGTAATGAGATGAAATATTTCTGCTCTGAAAGAAAACAATTACCAATGATAACTTTATAATTGCTTCTAGATGACCAAAGTGGAAGCTTAAGACCCTCCAGGACTCTATGCCCACAGAATCTTTTATGACTACCAAAAACTTGCATTGCAACCTTGATCAAAACTCTAGAATACAGATGAAAGGATTACATTAACTGGGTAATGTCTTAAAAATGAGCAATATTAAGATTTTTCTAGATAAAAGCTGAAGGAAATTGTCACCACTAGACTTGTCCTACAAGCATTGCTGAAGGAGTTCTCCAGAGTAAAAGGACAGGACACTGACACAGGGATTGAAGCAGTATAAAGGTTAATGATTTCTGGTAAAAATAACCATACAGTTAATTATAAAGCACCGTGTTATTAAACCATAAATTTGTATGTAACACATCTTTTTATCTGTACAGATTCTAGAAAGCAATTTCTTTAAATGTAATGACAAATTGATGGGTTAGGACATAGAATGCATAAGGATATAATTTAAAACAAATGAAACAATATAGTGGAGAAATGGAAGATTAAAGGAGCAATGTTTGCGTATGCTATTAAAGTTGGGTTATTAACAAGATTGTTAGAGATTCAGGATGTATTTAAGCACCATGGTATCCAGAAAAATATCTGAAAATGAAACAGAAAGAAATGAAAAGCAACTCAAAATTGTATACACCACAAAAAATAAATATGTAATAGAACTTAATGGAAGTAATGAGGAGAAAAAGGTAAAAATCTTACAAAGACCAAATACAAAAATGGAATAGAAAAGCCCTGCTGTATCAGTAACTACTTTAGATATATATGGACTAAACTGTTCAATCAAAAGGCAGAAATTGACAAAGTTTAAAAAATATGACCCAACTATACCTGGTTCACAAGCAGAGACACAGGAAGGTTGACAGTGAAATGATGGGAAAAATATATCATGCAAATTCTATACAAAGAAGAGCTGAGGAAGCTACACAAATATTAGATAAAATAAACTTCAAATCCAAAACTATTTAAAGGGACAAAGCATACACCATGTACTGATGAAGGAGTCAATTCAACAAGAAGACATAACAATTTCAAATATTTATGCATCAAAACAATGAATAGCCCATAAGGAAGCAAATATTGATCAATTGGAACTGGAAATAGATGGCTCTATGTTAACACTAAGAGACTTCAATACACCACACTAAATAATGAGTAGAACATATAGATGAAAGATTGACAAGGAAATAGAAAAACCTGAATGCTACTATAAAAAAATTAGAACTAGCAGAAATATGCAGAAACTTTCACAAAAGGAAAGGAGAAAACACAATTTCTTCTGGTGCACATAGATCACTCTCCAAAATAGACTGTATGCTAGGTCACAGAACAAGTCTTAATAAATATAATAAGATTGAAATCATATAATGAATCATTTCTGACAACACTGGAGTGATGCTAGAAATAACTACTATCCAATAACTTAGGAATAACAGGATAATTCACTCATACATGAGAAAAACAAACAAACAAAAAAAGACCTCAAACAACCAGTGGGTCAAAGAAGGAATTACAAAGGCAAAAGAAATATTTTAATGAATATTTAAAGTTCCTTTTTTATGAAAGGAAATGTACAGTTTTGAATTCTTACAACATAAAAAGGGGATATCAAATATGAGACCTAACTCTCAAATTAAGGTACTAGAAATAGAAGAGCAAATTAAATCCAAAGCAAGAGTAGGAAGGAAATAAAGATTATAGTGGAGATTACTGCAATAGAGAATAAAAACTCAAGAGAGAGGATCAGCAAAACCAAAAATTGCTTCCTTGTAAACCGCAATATGATCAACAAAACATTTGCTGAACTGAAAAAGAGAAAAAGAAGGAAAATACATAATTGAAAACAGAAGTGAAAGTTGTGACACTAACAACACCATTGTGCTGGTTTAACTGTTACCTACCCCAGAAAAGCCACACGCTTTTAATTCAATCTTGTGGTAGCAGACCTTTTGTTGGGTGTAACCTTTTGATTCCATGGAGATGTAACCGAATCCATTCAAGGTTAGTGTTATTCTCATTGCTGGAATCCTCTATAAGATGATAAAATACAGATGAAATTGAGAGAGATCAGAGATGCTTAGAAAATGCTGGAAGATATTTTGGAGGGAGAGAGCCATTTTGAAACCAGAAGCTGGGAGAGAAGGACCATCAGATGTCACCATGTTCTTTCCCATGGACAGAGGAACACAAGATGCCAGCTACCTTTCCTAAGAGAGGGTATCTTTAGTGCCTTAACTTGGATATTTCCATGGCCTCAGAACTGTAAATTTGTAACCTAACAAATTTCCATTGAAACAGTCAATCCATTTCTGGGATAATGCATTGTGGAAGCTTTAGAAACCAAAAAAGATTTTGGAACCAAGAGTGGGTTGCTGTGATTTGCAAATACCATAATTGCTAGAACATCTTTATAAATGGATAAGAGCAAAATTCTGGAATAATTGTGAGGAATTTGATAAGAAAGACCTAGATTGCTTTGAAGTCTATTGGTAGATATATGGACTTTAAAGATTTCTCAGGAGACCTCTGACAGAAATGGGAAAAGTGTCATTGCAAACCTGAAGAAAGCCATCCCTTGTTTTAAAGTGGCAGGAAATTTGGCAAAATTGAGTACTGTTGTTGGATCAAAGGGAGAATTTGAAAGTGACAAGCTGGCATATCTAGCTGAGGAAATCGTCAAACTAAATGTTGAATATGCAGTCTGGCTTTGCTTTGTAGCTTATAGTAAAATGTGAGAGTAAAGGGATAAGCCAAGAGCTGAAATTTGGAGTGCAAAGAAACCAGAAGCTGATGGTCTGGAAAATTCTGTGCTTCCAGCTTAGTGCCTCATGTTAGGATTGAACCAAAAATGGAATCAGTCAACCATTTTAGAATGAGCCAGGCTTGGAGATGAGGTTATCCAGAAAGGATTTGTGGAAGGTCTTATTGTCTGATGATTGGGATCCCTGTATGCTGCATGATAAACTGGCAAGTTTTTTGCAATGTCTGTGGAAATGAAACCACTACCAGTCTGGGCTAAAATGGAAAGTAATGTGACAGATTGAAGCTACTTCAAAAGCAGAAACATGGTGTTCTAGTTTGCTAGCTGCCGGAATGCAACATCCCAGAAACAGAATGGCTTCTAAAAAGGGGAATTTAATAAGTTGCTAGTTTACAGTTCTAAGGCCAAGAAAAGTCCCAATTAAAACAAGTCTATAGAAATATCCAATCAAAGGCATCCAGGGGAAAATACCTCGGTTCAAGAAGGCTGATGAAGTTCATATTTTCTCTCATCTGGAAAGGCATATGGCAAACATAGTCAGGGTTTCTCTCCCTCATCTGGAAGGGCATATGGTGAACACAGCATCATCTGCTAGCTTTCTTTCCTGGCTTCCTGTTTCATGAAGCTCCCCAGGAGGCGTTTTCCTTCTTCATCTCCAAAGGTTGCTGGCTAGTAAGCACTCTGCTTCTCATGGCTCTGTTGTTCTTCTCTGACTCTCTCTGAATCTCTTTCATTCTCCAAAATGTTTCCTCTTTTATAGGACTCCAGAAACTTGTCAAGACCCACCCAAATGGGTGGAGACATGTTATCACCTAATCCAGTTTAACAACCACTCTTGATTAAATCACATCTCCAGGGAGATGATCTAATTACCATTCCAAATTTACAATACTGAATAGGGATTAGAAAAACGGCTGCCTTTACATGGGATTAGGATTAAAACATGGCTTTTCTAGGGGACACACATCTTTTCAAACCAGCACACATGGAAACTAAGGTCTGGTGCCAAGAAACCTCAGGGCAGGGGAGTGGACTGACAAATGCATGTAGAGATGGTGAGTTTGCCATGGTGTTTGCAGAGAAGGGGCCTCTATGCCCTTGTGCCAGATGAGTTCTACCTCCTCAGCATTCTCAGACACCTGGGGAATTGAGGAGAGCCCAGCCAGCCTGTTCCCACTGATCTAAAGGTGATTAGAGTGTGTCCTGGTGATGACAGATATTCCAGGTGCCACCATAATTTTTGAAGAGGGTGGAGTTCAGAAGAGGGTGGCTTTCTCAAAGATTGGAGACAGCAGAGATGTTGCATATGCCTTTAGAGAGGTTCAGACTACTGCTCTCTCAAACTCCAAGGATGAAACATCTTTCTGTAGATGACTCTCAGGCTTTGAAATCTAATAGAGTTTGCTCTGCAGATTTTGGAACTGTTTGGTAACTTTGATGCCAGCTTACCCTCCAATTTCTCCCTCTAGAAATGGGAATGCTTTTCCTAAGACTGTTCCTCCTTTGTGTATTGGAAGCAGATAATTTGCCCTGAGTTTCACAGGTCCAGGGCCATAGGAGAAATTTACCTTAGGGCAAACTATGCCTATAACTAATTTGATAGGAGTTTGACCTTACTAATCATTAATGAAATTATTTAGGCATTTTTTTTGTTATTGTGATGGTATGCCAGTTTGAAAGGATTATGTGCCTATGTAGGCCATTTTGTAGAGGCAGTTGTTTCTTTTAATCCCTATTCAGGAGAGTAGATTGGAAACTTCATTAGGTTATCTCCACAGAGTTGTGACATACCAAATTGTGGGTATTAACATTTGATTAGAGGGTGTGACTCCAACCATTCCAGGTGGGTCTTGATTAGTTTACTGGAATCCTTCAAAAGATGAAACATTTTGGAAAGAGCCATGAGGGAGCCCAAAACAGCCAGAAACCTGTGGCAATGAAGAAGGAAAACACTCCTGGGGAGCTTCATGAAAGAAGCCTGGAGAGAAAGCTGGCAGATGTCGCCGTGTTTGCCATGTGCCTTTCCAATTGAGAGAGAAACCCTGAATGTCATCAGCCTTCTTGAACCAATAAATCTTTACTTGATGTCTTAGATTGGATATTTTTATAGGCTTGCTTTAATTTGGACATTTTCATGGCCTTAGAACTGTAAATTGCAACTTAATAAATCCCCCTTTTAAAAAACTCTTCAGTTTCTGTTATATCACATTCCAGCACCTAGCAAACTAGAGCAGATTTTGGTATCAGAGAAGTGGGGGTGCTGTGGTGGTTTGCAAATACCAAACACAGTAGAATGGCTTTTTCGAAGGATAAGGGGAAGAATTTGGAAGTGTTGTGAAGAGCTTGATAGAGAAGGCCTAGAATGTTTTCAAAAAACTGTGGGTAGAAATGTGAAATCCAAAGATACTTCTTATAGGATGTGGTAGTTAGATTTAGTTGTCACCTTGGCCAGGTGACTGTGCCTAGTTCTGTCGCTGTGGACATGAGCCAATGGTACGTGAACCTCATCTGTTGCTGATTACATCTGCAGTCGGTGAGGAGGCTGCCAGCACATAGAGGGGTTGAGTATGTGTCCTGGAGATGGCAGAGAGCCTGGATACAGCCCCAAAGGGTGGAACCAAGAAAAGGGCAGTCTCCCCAGTGTCCACCAAGGTTGTATTCAGAGAGAGGCAGGCCACTGCGTAGGCCCATGAAACGGTGGGACTGCTGTTGTCTAAAGCCCTGATAATAAATGACTCTCAGACTTTGAAATCTAATGGACTTTGCCCTGCAGGTTTTCAAAACTGCTTGGGCCCTGTGACCCGTTTTTCTTGCAATTTCTCCATATAAAAATGGGTATATATATCCTATGACTGAACCTCCTTCCTATGAGGCCAGCAAATAACTTGTTCTGAGTTTTTACAGGTCCAGAGCCAGAGGAGACTTCTGCCTCAAGACAGCCCATGCCTGTAATAGATGTTGATGAGACTTTGTACTGGTTTTAACATTGTATTGTTACTTAAATGGTTAAGGCTTTCATGGTATTATGATGGAGTGAATGTATTTTGTATATGTGAAAAAGATGTGTTATTTAGGGTCCAGAGGGTGGAATGCGCCAGTTTGAAAGGATTATGTACCCTAGAAAAGCCATGTTTTAATCCTGATCCATCTTGTGGAGGCAGCCATTTATTTTAATCCCTATTCAGCACAGTAGGTAAGAAACTTGATTAGATTATATCCACAGAGATGTGGGTCAATTTGATTAGAGGGAAATGTGACTCCATCCATTCCAGGTGAGTCTGGGTTAGTTTACTGGAATCCTTTAAAAGGTGAAAAATTTTGGAAAGAGCCATCAGAGAACCCACACAGCCAGAGACCCTTGAGATGAATAAGGAAAACACCTCTTGGGATCCTCATAAAACAAGAAGGCTGGAGAAAAAGCTAACAGACATCACTATGTTTTCCATGTGCCTCTACAGCTGAAAGAGAAACCTTGAACTTCATTAGCCTTCTTGAACCAAGGTATCTTTCCTTGGGGCCTTAGATTGGATAGTTTTACACCCTTGCTATAACTTGGATATTTTCATGGCCTTAGAACTTTAAACTAGCAACTTCATAAATTCTCCTTTTTAAAAACCATTCAGTTTCTGGTATATTGCATCCTGGCACCTCGCAAACTAGAACAGATGGAATGAATGTATCTTGCTTATGGAAAGAACATATCTTTTTGTCATCCAGTTAGTTGAGTATTCTGGCTTGAGTCTTTATTTACCCCCAGAAATGCCAAGTTATTTTAATCCAATCTTGTGGGAGCAGACTTATTGTTGGGTCCAACATTTTGTTAGGTTATTTCCATGGAGATGTAACCCAATCTATTCAAGGAGGGATTAATATCATCAATGGAGTCTTCTATGAGAGGATGAAACAGATGAAACTGAAGGATCTCAGAAATGCTTAAAGAAAAAAATACCGAGATATATTTGACAGAGAGCCAATTTGAGACCAGACACTGGAAGAGAAGGGCCATCAGACATTACCATGTGCCTTCCCATGTGACAGAGAAACCCGAGATGTCAGCACATTTCCTGAGAGAAGGTATCCTCTAGATTCCTTAATTTGGGTATTTCCATAGCCTTAGAACTGTAAATTTGTAACCTCATACATTTCCATTGGGAAATCCAATTCATTTCTGCTATATTGCATTCCAGTGGCTTTAGCTAACCTAAACACCCTCAAATAGGATTATAAGAGGATATTATAAACAACTCTATCCCCCAAAATTAGATAACTAGGTGAAATGGAAAACTCATTAGATACATACCAACTGTGTAGATTTTCTCAATAGGAAGTAGATGATCTAAACAGAAAAAAAGAAAAACCCAAAACTAAAGGGTTCAAATCAGTAATAAAAAAACTTCTTAACAAAGAAAATCAGAAGATCAAATGGGTTCACACTTAAGTTATTCCAAAATTTCAAAACATCTATCTCACTCAATTTGCCCCAAAAAGTGGAATAAGAGGAAAAACTTCCTAATTCATTCTATGAGATGAGCATCCCACCAAATATCAAAGCCAAAAAAGATATCATACTATAATTATGGACAAGTAGCCATTATGAGTATAGAAGCAAAAACACTCAGCAAAATACTAGGAACATAATACACCAACACTTTTATTGAATCATACAATATGATTAAGTGGGAATTATTCCTGGTGGACAATGATGGTTCAACATAGGAAACTGTTTAATATAATACACAACATTAATACAAAAAGTAAAAAAACAAAAAGATCATCTTAATTGATGCAGAAAAAGTCATTTGGCAAAATGAAACCCTTATTGATATAAAGAAAATGCAGTAAAGTAGGAACAGTACAAAATTAAATCTATATGATAAACATTGTAATTGAAAATTCCACACCATATTATTTGATGAAAATCTGAAAAATTTTCCCTGATCAGGGATGAGAGAAGGATGTCCTCTGTCACCAATGTTATTCAACATTGTAGGATAAGTACTAGTCAAAAATATTAGGAAAATGGAAGAAACGAGAGTCATCCAAATTGGATAGGAAGAAAGAATACTTTCCCAATATGCATTTGGCATGACCTATATATAGAAAGTTCTGGAAAATCCACAACAAAATGAAGAGCTAATAAACTAATTCAGCAAAATTGCAGAGTACAGGATCAATAAGAAAAACGACTGCTGTTTCTATTCAGGAGGAATGAATAATCTTAAGAAACAATCAATAAAAAATCCATTTACAATAAGAAGTGGAAAAATCAAGTATCTAGAATTAAATTTAGCCAAATTAAATTTAGTTTTTGTAGAAAACTACAAAGCCTTGATAAATGTACTCAAAGAAGACCTAAATAAGTGGAAGGACAGTCCTTAATTCATCATTTGGAAGAATAAATATAAGATGTCAGTTCTACCCAAAGTGATTTACAGTTTCAATGCATTCCCAATCAAATGTCCAATAGCCATCATTTCAGAAATGGAAAAGCCAATTAACAGATTTGTATGGAAATTTAAATGCTCAAATTAAAAAAAAAATCTTGAAAAAGAAGGAGGATGTTGCCACACTGTCATGTTCCAATTTTAACTTACTATAAAGCCACACCAAACATAACATCATGATACTTTTACCAGGGCAGATGTATAGATCAATGGAATTTAATTCAAAATAAAAAGTAAATCCTCACGACTACGTTGGCCACCTGACTTTTATAAAGGGTGCCAAGCAAACACAATGGGGAAAGAATAGTTTCTTCAATGAATGGCATTTGTAAAACAGGATAACTATGCAAAAGAAAATATGAACCCCTACTTCTCATGATATTCAAAATTGAACTCAAATTGGATCAAATACCAAAATACAACAACCACAACTATACTGTCTGTTGGGGAATGAATTATTTATCCCCACTCCCCACCCCAAAATTATGTTCTTAAACTTAATTCAGTCCTGTACGTGTGAACCCATTTTAATTATAAATAAATAAATAAAGATTATGTTTTTTGTTAAGGTGTAGCCAATTGTATCAGTTTGAACATAGGGAAAATCAGAGAAAAAGCTGAAATTCAATAGAACCTGAAGAAGAAAGGAGAATCACAACACCATGTGCATTTCCAAGTGACAGATAATCCAAGGATCAACGATTCCTGGCAGCCAGACACAGAATGCCACAGTCTTTATGGGAGCAGAGTTGCTTGCTCACACCTCAGTTTTGGACTTCTCAGAGCCTCAAAACTGTTAGCCAATAAATTTCCATTTATTTGTTGATATTTGCTTTAGCAGGCAGGAAATTAAGTCAAAATCTTAGAAATATACAAAAAGAAACATCTTCATGATCCTGTGTTAGGTAATCGTTCTTTAATATTTACACCAAAAGCACAGAAACAAAAGAGAAAAAAGTAGACAAGATTTCGTAGACAAGATTTCATCAAATTTAAAAACTTTTGTTCAGTAACGTTCCTTATCATGAGGGAAAAAAATGGTGCAGAATGGAAAAAATATTTTGAAATCATGTATCATTTAATAATTTATTAACCAGAATATATTTTAAAATCCTGCAAGTCACAACAAAATACAAATAACCCCATTAAGAACTGGCAAAACATGTATATATTTTTCTCCAAAGAAGTTATATAAATGACCAATAAGCACATGAAAAAAATGCACATCACTTCCATGAGGGAAATGCAAGTCCACTAGAATGCCCACCATTAGAATCAGAAAAAAATCAGTAATAAGTTTCAGAGAATAACAAGTTTAAATGAAGATGTAGAGAAATGGGAACATTTGTTCATAATGGGTGAGAATGTAAAATTGTGCTGGTGAAGCTGGTGTCAAAACAGTTTGACAGTGTGGGCCAAAGTGGCTCAGCAGGCAGAGTTCTTGCCTGCCATGTCGGAAACCCGGGTTCGATTCCTGGTGCCTGCCCATGCCAAAAACAAACAAACAAAAAACCATTTTGATGGCTCCTCAGAAATTTAAGAATAGAATTATCACATAACCCAGTATTCCTACATCTATATATAGATATATATACACACACACACACAAAAGAACTGAAATTAGGGTCTTGAAACAGATATTTGAACAACAATGTTAATATTGACATTATTCAAAAGTATAAAATGATTGCTTGTGTATGTGTTATAGAATATGTTTTAAAACATGTATATGACTGTACAACAAAAGCATTACCCTAAGGGAACTATAGATGGCAGTTAGCAGTATATTTATAACCACATTGTTTCAACAAAGTAAAACTACCACACTGGTGCAAAATGATAATAGGGACACTGTGTTTGGGGTCCAGATATGAGATACCTGGATGTTCTCCAAGATGTTTTTAGAAAATCAACAATTTCTCTAATAAAAAAGCAAAAAAAATATTACCCCGCTTTATGTAAATTGAAAGAACCCTATGAATTTCTAATTTTGCTTGTTCCTGGTCATTTCAAACATTGTTTCTATACATTTTATTATATATATATAAGTGTATATGTATATATTACAAACATGAAAGTACATTATTATTTTATTACGCACAGTTAATATACAGAAGTTTCACATACTTCATTTATTTTGGAGATTCATTTTTTCCTGAAATAGTTTTCTTCAAACTACAGAACTCCAAATTTTCTTCTACTGCAGGACTTCTGAGAACAATATTCTGAGTTTTCATTTTTCTTAAATATATACATACCACACTCATTTCACAAAAATACTCAATACATATGTAATTATTTTCTTTTTGCCTTTTCACACCTTGTAGATTTTTCCTTCTAGACTTATTGCTCCTTATGGGAATCCAGTTTTAATTGATATGTTCCCCATTCCCCAGTCCTCAAAATCGCTCCTATCTCCCCAATCTTGCCACTTACATGCATTCCCTGTCCACTCTGGCTACTTTGAAGTGCTTTTTTGTATCTTTCATTTTCAGTCATTTCATTGTGATATACTGCTGTGTGGGAGGGGAGAGTGCTGTGTATATGTTTGTGTAATGGATTTAACTTTTGGGGTATGTTCAGAATTTTTTAGATCTCTGTAAGTTGATATTTTTCTCCAAAATTAATAAAATTTTAGCAACTTTTTATTCATTTTGTGACCCATGGAGACTCTATTCTTGTTTATTTATTTAAGTGTAGTTTTTGGAGTTATTCTTTCTCTCTTGGCTCCACCATTTGATAAAAACATTTATTGCTCTGGTTGCAAGTTTGCCAATGCTCTGTTCAATTGCCTCTGATCTGAGTCCTTCTAGAAAATTTTTCATTATCATATATTTTACTTTTGCTTTCTAGAATTTCTATTTCACTCTTGTTTATTTTAGTCTGCTTTTTTTCTGCAGGGATTTCATAGACAGTTCTTCATTAGAATAATCTATTCCTTAAATTGTTACACATATTTAAAACTGTTTTAAAGTCCTTGGCAGTTAATTAAAACTTAGGTTCGTCTTGATATCTTTTGCTATTAACTTTTTCTTCCATTTCTATGGCTCACATTTTTTGCTTTGTCTTATGTTTGGTAATTTTTAGTTAATATACTGTACTTTCATAAATGACATGCTGTAGAGAGTTTAGATTATGTTGTCTTTATTATGTTCTGCCAGGTAAAAAATTCTTGTCAACGTCTTTTTTAAATTCCAAGGCTTATATTATTCTTTGTTAAGGAAACTCTATTTCCTCTTTTCCTCATTCTTAGGGTAAGGGATTTAATATATGGCATTGTAATTTATCTTAATATATGTCCTTTTTCTAAAATGTCATACTTCATGCCTGAGTTAATAAAAGATATTCATCATACTGGCAAAGCCATAAATTCAGGTTTCTATGGTTTGTCATAGCAGCTCATGTTTATATACTGCTCTCAGCCCTGTAGAAACCTCTGTTGGCTAGGCTGCTTGATTCTCTATCTGCACATTTACAGCTTTGCTTTCAGTTAAGGACCTACAGAGAATTCCAGTGCTGATATTTGGGTCAATTCCTTTGGATAACCTATCTTTAATTTTCCAACTTCTTCATATGGTAGAAACCATAATCTCTGTCTTTTGATATATTCAAGAAATTTATGTTCTACTTGTATCTCCCTTGTCAGCAAGTAGTTCACAAAGGCAAGGAAGAAATGAATTCCTTCTCATATATTTGCATTATCTCATGGATAACTGACCTGTTATGTCTGTTTCCAATGACTGCAAACCATTTTTATCCATATTTGGTTCAGGTTTAGAGTTATTTATGGCGGCAGGGGAATTTCTGTACCACTTACACAGACATGACAGGAGTGAAAATCTGACCAAAGGTTATAAATATCTTCTGAAGTCAAGGATGATAGACTTTGATCCTTTATCTCATCAGATCATTAATTTTTCTATATACTATTTCCAGTAATCATCTGAGTTCCACATCATCTTATATGCATGCTCTGCATTATTCATATTGACATCCATTATATAAATATTCTAGTTAAATATTTTATTTCATATTGACCAGAATAACTTAAAGTGGTGTTTTTAGTTTTATTTAATTTTCAATTTGAATAGACATGCAGGTTTATATTTTGAATATTAATTTAGAAATATACTGCATTATTGTCAAATAATGTAGTTCCTTCAGGTTAAAATTTGTATATATTTTTCAAGTATAAGGGCATATTTGAGGAACCAGAAATAAGTGAGATAGATATTTCTTGAGGAAGTGAAGCTCAGACAAATGAAATAGGAAAAACAATGCCCTGCAATGTTAGCTAGTTGTGCCTTTTTTATCTCAATGAAAAGTATTATTTTTAAATAAAAATTGTATAAGAAATATACATTTTATATTATATAGTAACTCAATCTAATAATCTCTTTCTTTTATAGAGGAATTTAATCTGCATAACAAATACAAAACCAAAATTCTCTCTAATATATGAATTTTCATTACATTAATATCGCTAGTATCCTTCTTGAAATGTATTTTTCTTTCTTGTGTCTTCTTTCTTATTTGTCATCTTCAGCCACTTTTGGAGAGTGCTCTACTGCCCACACTCCCCCTTCTATATTTTAAAATGCAAGCATTCTACAAAAATCCTAATTTATTCTAAAATATGTTCTCCAAGTATTCACTAGATTCTTGACTTCATTTTTGTGTTGACCTCTAACCTTTGTGTATCAATATGAGTGATTTTGAATCTACATGATATCAAGATATCAATTTCATTCCACTTATTTTATTTTCATTGAATACTTTTGAATCCTGTAATACTTCTTGATGTAACATTCATTAGAAAAACAACTGTTGTTTTATTTAAGTTGCTATTAAAGTATATTAAATATAGCTAAACAGATGACAAACTCAAGGAATATGCATGGTTATCAGAAACATTGTCAGGGTACTTAAGACTTAACTAATTGAGTAAAAAATTATTATTATTTTGAGAAATGAAGTTATTTTATTGAGTGTTTTTTATCAGCATGTTCAAAAAAAATGTACTTGGAAAATTTTAGGCTCTGGGAGTTATCATACGGTATGAGACAGAGCTAGGGAATTTGGAGACTCAGAAAAATTGAATATGCAGCAAAGAAATGTGTAGTCCATTAAGGAAAGTTTGGTATCACTTGGAGACTGTGAGGAAGGGGCATAGAAAGGGCCTACAAAAGAGAATCACAGGTATAAATGACCCCTATGTGAAGGACACACTCAAAAAAGTTGATATGGACATTTTAGCATACTTTTGAACAAATAACATATATTATTCTAAAGCTTGGCATGTTTTTGCTTTTAAAGGCAGAAGCACAGAAATGTAATAATTTTAAAAGAAAAACTACATAACACTGTGTAAGCATTAAATAAGTGTACAGTCAATTTGAAAATTTCCATATAAGTATATATAGTCAATGTAATTGAAATATAAAAGTATATAAAAGTAACATACAAATTAGAAACAGGATAAATAAAAACAAGGTGTGGATACCATGGTGTTCCATACAATACTAAAATTAAACATTATATTTTAGAATGAAGGAATGAAATTTCCCCGGTAGAAAAAAATGCATAAAATACAATCAGTTTAATAAGTTTCAATGTTTATGATGAAAAAAGTTCAGGACTAGGAATCGTAATCATATACTAGTCTTTGAAGGAAAAAGCTTATATAAATTAAGTAATAGTTAACGGTACCAATATAATATTCTTTCCTCAATTGCAACCACTGACCTTACCTAGTGCATGAGATAGTTTTAGGGTGTCTTGTGGTCTGAAACTGTATGAACCCCAGAAGATCGTGCTGTTAATACTAATCTTTTCCTTTGGGTGTGGACCCATTATAAGTAGGACCATTTAATGATGTTACCTCAGTTAAGATGTGGCCCACCTCAGTCAGGATGAGTCTTAATCCAATTATAGCAATCCCTTATAGTGAGATGAAATTCTGACATAAAGAGTAAAAGCCACTGAAGCAAGAAGCTGAAATTCAATGGAAACTTGAAAAGAACAAAATGTCTTTGTAAGGCCACTACATGCCTTTCCATGTGACCAGCTAATGACCAAAGACTCCTAGCAGCCAGCCTCAGAATGCCAGTGTTCAGGAAGGAAATCTCCCCTTTACCATGCTTGAATTTGTACATTTTTATGACTTTAAACCATGACCAAATAAATTCCCATTGTTTTACCCAAATCACTTCATGGTATATACTTAAGCAGCCATGTTTGTATAAATTCATACATCTTTAAATCCATCCTTATATATGCTGAAATGTGGTCAATATTTACTGCATATTTTGTATGTGGTACATTTGCTAGAGGCTGGGAAGAACATAAATATGAATGACCAAATTATTTTCTCAAGGAGTTTACAGATTTAGTGGAGAGAGATAAATATAACAAATACTTATACACATACACATATTTTATTCTAAAGAAACTTCATCAAATTTTTCCTTGATTCCTTACTATCTATATTTCAAATGTAACGGCCTATCTCAGTCTTCTAATTACTATACAGTGATTCATACACAGTAAAGAAAATACTGAGAGATACACCCTATCCAATGGCCATGAAGTAATGAAGTTGAGAGAGCCCATTCATATTGGTTTCCATTGAAAAACAATTAATCAGCCTTACAATTCTTTCTTAAGGGGAAAAAAATCTCCTTTTAATAAAATAGTTTCATCATTAGCAAAAGCTACCTGCTTGATTTGGAGAAATTAAAATGTCTCTATAACTCCAAATTGCTTCAAGAATTATTCTGCAACTGGTGTTTCCTTTACCTACACTTTCATTTATTAAGTCTTCGATATTAGGTCACATGAAAGTCATTTGGATATTAATCTGTTTTCTAATAGAAAACTTCATCTAATTGTAAAAGCAGGTCACTATTTTATGTGACTCCGAGTCAAAATCATGTCAGACCCCAGAAAGATGATAAAATTTTAAGTATAGTAAAATCACCCCAAATTATCAAGATTTTTAATGGCCCCATTAGATCTTGCACCTCACCGAAATGACCCAATCTTTTCACTTGATGTTATATTTATTTTTATTAGTTCTACACACTTCCCTGCTTTGCTCTCAGGCTATCAGTGGCCATTTTTATTCTGTTGGTAAATCTTTGGTGTCCTCCATCTTAATCTCTTACTGTTCTGCTCTGTAATTGTGAAAAGTTGAGAAAAGAGAATATCTCCCTACATCAAGCATCATTTCAACTCTATCACATGTTACACTATGAGGCATTGTGGTAGTTAGATTCAGTTGTCAGCTTGGCCAGGTGAAGGTACCTAGTTCTGTTGCTGTGGACATGAGCTAATGGTATGTGAACCTCATTGTTGCTGATTATGTCTGTAGTTGGCTAGGAGGTGTGCCTACTGCAGTGAATAACATTTGACTTAATTGGCTGATGCTTAAATGAGAGAGTTCAATGTAGCACAGCCCAAGCAGCTCAGTATACCTCATCTCAGCCCTCGCAGCTCAGCCCAGGCCTTTGGAGATGCAGTAAGGAATCACCCGGGGAAAGTGTTGGAACCCAGAGGCCTGGAGAGAAGGCCAGCAGAGATCGTCCTGTGCCTTCCCACGTAAGAAAGAACCTCACCTGAAAGTTAGCTGCCTTTCCTCTGAAGAACTAATGAAATAAATCCCCTTTATTAAAAGCCAATCCGTCTCTGATGTGTTGCATTCCAGCAGCTAGCAAACTAGAACAGATTTGGTACCGGAGGGTGGGGTGCTGCTGCGATTTGCAAATACCAGATATGTTGGAACATTTTTTTTGATGGCTAAGGGGAAGGTTTTGGAGGAACTGTGAAGAGAATGATGGAGAAGTCCTGGAGTGCTTGAAGAGATTGTTGGTATAAAC